>NMRB01002815.1:36118-75199 GCA_002633025.1 Notospermus geniculatus
GTTAAAATTCAGCAAGTTTGTGTTGGAATTCTCCTTCATAATGTTTGGTGTCAGGCTTTAAAGGGCCACGGTATTCCTATCCCGCGCTGAACATACCCACGTTAAGGGAGACCTCTACTGACAATGTTGTTAAACTACTGCTTATCAACCTCGCCCCATGTAGACTAACTCTCGTTCCTAGGGTATCCGCGTATATCCGCATTTGCATTGTAATCATACATTCTCCAAGACTGGACAGAAAAGCAAGACTATAGCCTGCCGCACACGAGTGCAATTCTGTCTCCGACATTGCCTCCGTAGGAGTTTTTTGTCTCAGCATCCTCAACTCCTGTCACTGCACACGGTGCGTCATCCACCGCACACGATTGCAAACATGTCTCCTGTAGATGCGGCGGACGTAATTCCGTCATGTTTGATCTGCATTGGAGACAGAAAATTTGTTTCCACCTCTGCCTCCGACCACCGCACACGATGACATTTGCACCTAGGAGGCAAAAATCTCGATAGTGGGAGGCATACTGTAGGACCGGTATTTTTAGCGTCCATTTAAGTTAGGGATAGGCCAAACTCAGAGATTTCATCTTCCCAGTTACCTAAGTGCCCTGGTATTAAATAATATCCTGTTTGACCTACTGCCCAACAGAGGTCTTGCATTGCTTTTGTTTTATTTAGGCCCTAGTCAAGTGTTCTTTGCAGGTGGCTGGTTTACATTTCTTTCATAACCAGGAACTGTTATTACATGTTGGATAAATTTAGCGTCCTTTTAATTACGCGAATGACAGGCCAGACACGAAAGTCGCGAAAATAAATGGCACGCGAACAATTAGGGTTGTACAGTAATTGCACTCGTGTTCGGCCCACTTAAGGTCATTGGAGAATCCCGCAATCACCGCCTGTGGTGTCGGCTGTCGACAAAAAGTGGCAATATTGTTAATCAACGATGCAGTAGAGATGAGATTTATCACACGATTTATTTCAATGGTTCAAGTGAAATTAAGGGCTGGCGAAAATAAAGGGATTTACAACTTTTAGAAGTTACATGTAATATTGGGCATACTGGTACAGAAATGAACTCTCACCCATCATGACTGGTTATTAAAGTCTGTCCCTCAGCAAGTACGTCCTAAATTTGGAACTAAATCAACTGGAATTAACTTGCAAAGAGGTACAGTCTTGGTCAATACGAATATCCACCTTTAAAATCAATATCACCGTCAGATTTTGATGAAACAAGCACTAGCGTTCATAGAAACTGCAAATCTATCTCCACGGCAATGAAAACTGTGAAAATCCAACAAAAACAAATTTATTTTCAAGTTTTTTTCAAAAATTGATCGGGGTATTCAATACACTGATGCTGGGGTATCGGGGTATTCAAAACACTAATACTGGGGTATCGGGGTGTTCAAAACACTAATGCTGAAATGCTGCCAACAAAAGTTCCTTTCAGATGCAATTTAGTTCGTAAGAACAGACCGATCTCAAACTGACGTAAGCGACAAAGATATGCGCACTTCTGCCGAAATCACAACCATATTAAACCTCGGTCTGAAACTGAATGGCGTGACGCAGATAACCCCACGACAGTGACTTCGATGATGTAACGTCAGTCACGTCACGTCACCTGGCTTCAGATCAAGGTTCTGGTTGAGATTTCAGCGGAACTGCGCTGATCTACAAATTGGACAATCATCTTTAGCACCAGTAGTTTTTGAGATATTGACATTTAAAGGTGGATATTCTTTATTGACGACTGTACATACATTTACCTACCAGTAGGTCTAATATGTACACTCAATTGTTGTATGTGTTCTGCACTGGACAGGAGGTGAAAATGTTTGCATAACAAGATGAAAGCAGCATTTAAGTCTCTTAACAAAGATGGACTTTGAGACAGTATCTTCGAGTCCTAAGCTGCATACAGTGTAAACTGCACCGAGTATCGTACACCGAGTACCACCAGGGTCTCGCAAACATCAAGTTCAGAGCGAAAAACAGTCTTGACTGTAACCCTGGTCCCAATTTCGCTTTTGAACAACACACGCACGGAAACTTGGAATGACAATGTCATTTTTCAACATCTGAACATCTCTACAAAACAATGAAAAGGTATGATTTCACGATCCAAGTTATTTTTGTCTGGAGAATCTCTGACAGAAAAGCAGAAATCTGGAAGTTAGAGGTTCTTCACTGACGTCACAACGGTCACAAAACTGCAAAGAATCGGCCATGTTGGCCGTCAGATGTCCGGCAACGACGCAAAAATTGTCACGTCATGACATTTTGACGTCACGATCTGTGTGTTGATGCTGTGTTCATGCCGTGATGTCGCTTGACATTTTGACAGCCAATATCGTTATGGAAATGAGACATCACGTGAAGAACCTCCATACCAACCAGCCAATATCGTTATGGAAATGTGACGTCACATGAAGAACCTCCATACCAACCAGCCAATGTCGTTATGGAAATGTGACGTCACGTGAAGAACCTCCATACCAACCAGCTACTGTGGGAGTCAGAACGCGATGTTATACAATGCCAAGCACGCTTTATGAATTCATTTTTGCCGACATGCTTGTGTCATTTTTCATATGCATCTAAAATCTTCAAATAGACGTCTTCTGCTCTTAGCATGGAATTGTTAAAAACTTATGGTCCCTTTACCATTACAATTACATTGGACGAACACTCACACAGATCTGTGGAAGACATACAAGAGGCAATGTTATCAAGTTTATTCTGTACACAATCACGTGTTCACCCAAGTTTACCTCCGAAGAATGGATGGCAAAACACAGCTCTTCAATACCTTGGACAAGATCTCGGCGAACATAGCAATCAGTGTTCAAGTTTAAAAATTTCTACTAGAAATATTTGGACATGCAATTCACTGAACACGGAACTTGGTTCTTCATTGGTTTCACAAACATCATACCAGTTCGGGAAAGTTCCGAATTTGGAAACGTTTCTGATTTTGGAAGCACAGCGATTCCAATATTGGCAGCGTTTCTTTTTTCGGAAGCGGTTTTCGATTCCGATATCGGAATCGGTGTAGGCCTATTTGCATGTTAGGCCTAATCGGGATATGAGTATCAAAAATCGGGAAGTGTTTTTTTCCATTAACAGATGGCAGCACCTGTGACCTTGTATTTCACGGCGTACAATCTGAATTGCTGGCGTAAGTTGGCTGCAATCATCGATAATCATCAATTATCATCATCAAAAGGCTTGGTTGTGCCAGAATCTCTGGGCTTCCAAATTCAGAAACGTTCCCGATATTGGAATCGAAAATCGCTTCCAAAAAAAGAAACGTTTCCAAAGTCGGAAACGTTTCCAATTTTGGATGGAGAATCTTTCTGCTGTAGAAGAAAGAAGACACCAAGATATCCTGTTTGGTCCAGTGGTTCGAGCTCCAGACCCTAAGTCGAGGCNCGTCCATTGTATTAGGACCGGGTTTCGGTGTGCTGCCCTCTATCGAGCTAGCGTCCCCAACAGGGACAGCATTGGTCAGTCCCAGAGGTGTCCTTAATAGAGAGGTTCCACTGTATTGTCATTCTGCACACACCCATGCCACTCCGTAATATGGGGAATCCACTTTCTAGCATCTGCTAGTTGACTTTCAGAACAATATGCGGCGCTGTAAACAGCTCCACTTGACATGCTTGAGCGATAACAATGCCGACAGTAGGAGCACAAATGCGGCTGTCAAACTGTCAGAAATTTAAAATGAGGCAATGCCAATGGTCTTAGACCGTTCTCGAATTGACGT
Source organism: Notospermus geniculatus (assembly GCA_002633025.1). Taxonomy (NCBI): domain Eukaryota; kingdom Metazoa; phylum Nemertea; class Pilidiophora; order Heteronemertea; family Lineidae; genus Notospermus; species Notospermus geniculatus. The sequence goes on from NMRB01002815.1 coordinate 39,891, forward strand.
AAACGACAAAGATCTGCACACTTCCGCCAAAATCTCAACCATAACCTCAATCTGAAACTGAATGACATGATGCAGACAACACCACGACAGTGACTTCGATGATGTTGCATCAGAGTCAACCATAGTGATAGCTGAATCATGGATTGCGTCACATCACCTGGTTTCAGAGAGAGGTTCTGGTTGAGATATTGGCGAAAGTACGCGGATCTGCAAATTCGAGAATCGTCTATAGGATGTGGTTTGCATAAGTCCACAGTTAACGGACGAACTGCAACCAACCGAAATAGAGAAATATTACAGAAAAGTTTTACATAAACAAGGAAGAAGTGTTTCTCTATGAGTAAGTCTTCCCATGTATCTGAAGCCTAGCGTACATTGCACTTGCGGCTGGATACAACTGAGCTACATGGCGACTGGGAGGAACTAGCTAATACTGCAGGCCATGATCAGTCGCCTGAAACGGTCGATATACGCACACTTGCGACTCCGCACAGTCACCGCAAGTTGCCCATGTTCAACTTTCTAGCGGTGTACGCAGGCTTGCGAATAATCAGTGCCAGTTTTCTGAACGGAATCGAGTCTCAGATGCTACCTGAGTTGCTAGCCTGACGCTATGTCGATGTACACAGTCAGGACATAACGACTGATTGGATTGCTCCTAGTTTTTCTGAGTTGCTGAATTTTTGCTGTGCGTGCAGCGTGTACGCCAGCGACTGATCACATCAGTTGCTTCCAGTCGCAAGTGTGATGTATGCTAGGCTTTAAACTTCACAAATGAAAGTCTGCAGTGAAATAGAAGATGGGGTGGACATCAGGCTGGACTTTGGCCAATCTCTACTCCTCTGAACGATTCCTCAATGAATGGTGATGCATAACTGGACAGAGTTGTTGGTGTCAAGGTGATATTTCCAGACGGTATCCAATTTTCTTTATACAGCTTCATTTGGCCCTGAAGGAGGAAAATGATATAATATAAATGAGTGAGCACAAGTTGTCATGTGATAATAAATGGCAGCTCTTCATCGACTTGTAAACTTTTTTGGGCCAAACACCGGGATCCCAGCATTATCGGGATCCTGCTGGGATCCCACTTACAGTTGATTACAGCCAACTGGGATCCCAGTGGGATGTCTGAATCCCACCGGGATATGTATTTCCCACCGGGATCCCAGATTTATTCCAGCTACTTCTTCTATAGGGAGATTTAGTCGAATGAAGGGTATCTGCAATGAATCTTGGCCACAAAAATAGTAATAGCACCAAATGCAGAGTACACTCAGGTGAATGGCTTAGATGAAGCTTGGTGGTGAACCCGGCAGCCATACGTGACCTGATCTAGCAAAAGTAGATGCATGTCGCAACTGAGGAAAGGGTAAGGGCTTAAAACACAACAGCTGATGTGCATCTCTGCGGTTGACAATAGTACGGCCAGACTTTTTTTATACCTTGTTTAGCATGTTTAGCGAACCAACTGACACTCGAAATTCCAAAAACAAAAACATTTATTTTTGACCATTTAGCAAACCCGCCGACGTTCAAAATCGCTCAAATGGAAAAAAAATCTAATTTTATCTTTATTTTTATTCTGGCCCTGTTGTTAGACACGCACAGGTCACAATGGATCATATGAATATAAGACTAGTAAAAATGCGCTACACTATGCTGCACAAATCTGAAATAAAAGCATTTGCTAGCTTTTACTCATATCACCCAATAATTAGGAACAGTCCTTTCACCTCATCTCTTTCAAGTTCTAATCCTGAACACCAGGTGTCACCACCACCAACAATAGGTGGAGTCTCATAGATCAGTTATGAATCACCTATCATGCCTACACGATCTTGGCATTTATTGAATAATTCTTGTGTCACCGTGTGGAATGTAGAGTAGGCCAATGTCATGACAAATACACAGCTGACTTGTGTGAACTACATGTACCTGAACAGGATGCACAGAAATATCACAGTACTTTTGTCATGAGTTTGTTAATGTGGGGGTGGGGGATGGGCACTGTGTGCTCGTCTTGAATGCCAAACCTACATTAACACTGGTGGTCTGTCACTACCAGCAATAATGAACTTTTTTTTGGGTGAGTTTTCTGCCTCGATCGAGACGAAGAAACCTCACCGAAAACATGTGCACACGCGAGCTATCTGCTGAGCAAACGGTCCGGAATGATTTTTTGCTCAGCAGATAGCTCCAGTGTTCGGCAGGCTTAGATGTTGTGAGGAATGAAGGCCTTACATGCCTTAGTTCCCTGGGTCCACATTCATAAACGCACTTAAGTCAAAGTGTCATACTTATCTTTTGTGTTGAACAAAGCATAAGTGTCACACTTTGACTTAGTTTTATGAATGGACCCTGATATTATGAATTCCGAGAGCGCGAACAATGGAAATGCCTGTAGGGGCCCACGACGGCAGCACGATACGCAAAATTTCAACAGCTTATCGGCCGACTTCACTTAAAGGAGCTGGACGTCCAAGTTGTAAACACTCACTCACTGGTTCTCTACCCACGCGACGCCTGCGGTGCTGCCACCTATTGTCGGTGATATGTACTGACGTGAATATCGTGAGCGAGTTGCATTGGACCGGGAACCAGTCTAACGATCACTGGTGCTGCCACCTTCACGAAGGAATAAAACTAGTTTGCTGGCCACTGTTTGTAAACAAACCAGTTTGTTTACAACTTGGACGTCCAGCTGCTTTAAGCTGGGTCGGCCCCTATCGATGGTTCTATGCGGCCTCCAGAATTACCCCGCTACGGTATCGGCCGACAAGGTCCCGCTACTGACAAGCGGGCCATTACACTATAGCGGAGTTTCTATGCGGCCAGCCCTGGTCTTCAAGTGAAAGAGCACAGGTTTTCTCCAGGCATGGCATTGTTTTCATCATCGCAATCAATGCATTCTTTTGTATTTTCACCTGGTTGATGATCAGTGCCTCATTTTTATTTTGGTCTGCAGGTACCCTATTGTGACCTGACATTTTGGAGACACCCTCTATATCATGTCTAGAACCTGAACTCACAATCCCCTATCGTTTCATCACTCGCTATGAGAGATCATCCTTCAACAAGGCACCGAGGTCTTCATTATGCTAATTAATTGCTGAGATATCTTACACAGCTCAACGAACATATTTGCTGGAGATTGGTAATTAATTACAACTCCACTGTTCAGTGACAAAGCTGGGTAGATTGCGGCTGGGATGACTTATGTGGGATTACTGCTGCCAGCAGTTGACATGGTTGAAGGATGCTCAACTCAGAAAAACAGACACATAAACATGCGTTGCAGCGTAAAGAACATGAAGAATTTAAAACGCAACATCACACGATCTGAACAACATCATGTCTCCACTTGACTGCCAAGGCGAGGAGTGTCGGTACCCGAGTGGTTATCACGTCTGCTTGGCAAGCGGCAGGTCCCGGGTTCGAATCCAGCCCAGGCCAAGTGCCAGTGCCAGGTTTTGAACCGACCCCAGGCCATATGGGATTAATCATCCCTGGCTCTTCACANGGGGGGGGGGGGGGCGCGGCACACCCGGCCTGTGCCCCCCATTTTTCGGTGACCAACGTTATAATTAACAGGGTCTAAGTGCTTTTTTAACTTGGCCCTCACTTCCTGTGCTTATAAGGGACTAAAAGCACAGGGAATTAGGGTCAAGCTAAAAATGCACTTAGACCCTGTTAATTCTTGGTTGACGACTTGGGCCGCACTTTTTTTATTAGTTGGTTCACGGATTTTTTTCTCAGGTCCTGTAGAGAGGAGGTTGGAAAAAAAATAAAAATAAATATTTATTTTTCAACTTCTCAAAAAGTTGCGACTTCAATTTCAGGGAGGAGGATGACAAAAAAATAAATATTTATATCAAAATAAAGCTGCTGAACCATCCTTTTTTTGTTGTTCATTCACTTGAGGTGAAGCAGTTCAGGGGAAACAGGCATGGTCCAAGGGCAAAAAACTACATCCAGGTATTTCCATTAGGATGAGGAAGCTCAATTTGTACAACATAACAAGGCACAAAAGACGTCCTGCACAGCCAGTTCCTCCCACTCTGGTGGCACATTTTTCAGCACTACGTCTCCCACCGTCTCACACCTTTCCATACACACCAGATTTTTGGTGTACTTCACCCCCGACCTTCTTTCCAGAACATCATGTTCGTATTGTACCCATGTTATTTTCGCCATACCAGCATGTACTAGTCTCGCGCAACTACACCTACTGTCCAGTGCCCAGGTGAAACTATCTGACCTCTGCGAAGGAGACTGGGTGTGTGCAGTCGAGTTTCATTGAGCGAGACTTCCGCAAGGCGTGCAAACATGTGGATGAGGGCATGTCCAGGGTTCGTACACCTTTAGGCTCTCAAATTTCAAGGACTTTTCAAGGACTTTCAAGGTCTGATTTCAGCAAAATTCAAGGACATTTTCATCAAATTTGTATGCCAGGGTGGGTATTTTCCCGGCATCTTGACAAAACCAAACCCCAGAGTCATCAATCAAAACTTCGGAAAGAATGAGCCAATAATCAACGCATGAACAATGCCATTCATTGTCAGCAATGATGAAAATATAAGGACTTTCACTGACATTTTAAAGATTTGTCAGAATTCAAGGATATTCCAGGTCCTGGAGATATTATTCCTAAAATTCATTGATATTCAAGGATTTCAAGCACCTGTATGAACCCTGATGTCGGGCAATCGCCGCCGCCGCCAAATTTTCCCGCGAAAAAAATGTAATTGCAAAAAGATAGTTTATTGGAGCGGCGGGCGGGAAAAAAATAAAATAATTTTTGTATTTTTTTTCTATTTTGGCACGATTTCTGAGCGGCGGACACAGATAACTCGAAAAAAAGATGTGATTTTATTTTTTTCTTATTGCGCCCATTTTCCCTAGCGGCGGGTCCGCGAACCAACCAATAAAAAAAGTGCGGCCTTGCCTTCATCGGTCCGCCTGTGGTCTTTAATCTGTGCGCCCCCTGGATCCGCCCGTGATGAGTATGAGTAAGCTTGAGATGTTCCCTTCTACCAGGGCCAATATTGTTATCATATGGCTTCGGCCCTGATGGAAAAATCAAATATAGGTACTGCCATTAGGCGGCCAGTATCACCACCACACTAACATGACTAAAGATGTTGATCATGTCTTCAGAGATGAATACAATATAGATAGGAAAGCGAGGATGGAAAAAAATAAAGGAAGGAAGAATGTATGGCTGACTTGTTTCTCTCCCATTTTTAAGATTTATTAATCCACTAAAAGCAAGCGTTCTTTGATAGCCTTGCGTATTTCCATCCTGTGGCGCACTCTGCTCTCTGGAAAACACTCATCACAGAACCATTTAAAGGGCCACTATATTCCTTTTCTCTCCCGCGCTAAACATACCCACATTAAGGGAGACCTCTATTGACAATGTTGTTAAACTACCACTGTGGACACTGTAAAGCAAGATAATTTTGCGGCTGGAAATGTTCGCGATTCAAGAATTATAGACATATTCGCGGCAGGATATTTTCGCGATTCTGCCATTTTTTCAGTTTTTTTTCACGGTCTATATTTATCACTTTCATGTACATGTACTTATATTCGTGACAGGAAATTTTCGCGACTCATACACTCTCGCGAAATTTGGCGAAAGTTTCCTGCACGCGAAATTTTCCTGCTTTACAGTAACCTAGGAACGAGAGTTACTCTACATGGGGTGCACTAATGCAATGCATTGTAATCATACATTCCCCAACACTGGGGCGAAAGCCAAAACTACGGTATTGGAGAATGATGCAATCAGCGCTGGTGGCGTGGCTGTCGACAGAGAGTGGCAATATCATGGCCCAGAACACGGTTGGTGCTACAGAACTTCTTAACCTACTGCACCTTCCCACCTCGGTTCTTCATTGACGTCACAATGGTCATGTGACTGCAAAGAATCAGCCATGTTGGCCGTCAAATGGCTGGCGACGACATCAAAACTGTCATAGTCATGACATTTTGACATCACGATCTGCGTGTTGACGCTGTTCATCCGTGACGTCACCTGACATTTGGACGGCCAATATGGCGGCATCGTGTCATCATGGAAGTGTGACATCACGTGAAGAACAGGCCTTCGCACGTGTCTCGGGTCAATGCAGGATGTGGAAGGACACAGGATGCGGAACGTTTATGTACGAGTGACGTCACGACAGTTTAATGGACGAGTGAGTTATGTCACAGCAATGACGGTCGTCCCACTTTCTGAAATTTTGGTCAAACGTGAAAACTTCGGCGATAATTTTACGTCATGGACTGTAGGAGGTACATTAGTCCAGGCTCATGGGTGGAGGTTGACCCATGGATGTCCAGAAAGAAAAGAAACACATGAGAAATAACATCACCTGGTGCTGTAAAAAAAGCTTTCTGAAAGAAGGGAAGTGGAAACTATCATCCCACAATGTCCCAAGGAGGACTATCTCGTTACATGCACATGCAGGCATATGAAACTGGACGCAAGGAAACCAACCGCCGCGTAGCGGCAAATCAGCGAAGCTTGCTAATTACGTATGCGTTTCACAGCAATCATTTTGGCCTTGGAGGGGAAAATTCGCCTGAAACTTTGTCACCTGATACTGAATTTACAAGAGTAAGACGGGCGTTTAAATCGCACAGGATCGGTGTGTATCATAATTGTCAGGCGAACTGATGTGAAAACTAGTCCAAAACGGGATCCAGTTTAATGAGTTTGAAGCGGTTTTTGGTAACCGGCGATGAACATGTGATGTCATCATCTGGCCTGTAAATTATTCTCAGGGACGAAACTGCACGAAAACGAATTTAGCCCATTCCGCTCGCTCAATTCAGTGACGTTGCTGATGGCGTCATAATCGCTTAGATTGGTTACCCGAACCCTCCGCTAGGGGCTGGCTGTACCAGTCTGATCAGCTGATAATCGCTTTTCGAAAACGAAGTTCATGAGTTAGTCCGTTCTGCTGGGCGATTTTTCACACATCCTCATGTGAAGTTCAAAATACACAGGTCGCGAGGTGTACTTTTTCGTGGTATATATGGCGAAGGCATTCCGGGCATTCCCATTTTCCGCGTAATCTATGTGGACATTGTCAGTAAATAGCCCAGGCTACACATTACAGCGAAATAATATTTACTTATTATGCAATGTGTTGTTAGTGTTGGGGCCCGTCTGTGTTGCACAGTCTGGTGGGCAGCAGTGCCTCAACTCAATCAACTGCTGCCTGAACTGATGACTCGCCACACCGACGACAAGGGACTGTGCTGTGCGTTTCGCCCCCAATTCTTAAATGCATAATATCATAGACAGTACATACTTTCGCTGCTTTAAGGGAGAACGTTGCTTTTCTCTCTTAAAGCAGCGAAAGCACTTTATTAACAACATCGCCAGAAGGCTACATAGTAAACCCCTACAAAGCCCCACCGGTTCAATAATTCTGGATATGAATCCCTGACATAGAGGATTCTTCATGAGATCACTCCCACAACCAACATACAATATCAATGACTTTTTTCAGGTACTGGGTAAACGAGACAGTTGATGCACCACTCACTTTATCATGTTCACACTCTATAAAGCTGGAGACACACTACAAACCTTTCCAACATTTTTAATTGGAACCATCAGGTCATAGGTATTTGTGTGTAGTGTGTGTCGTTCACCAAGTCATCCGCTCAAGTAAATTGATACCTTTGCCAAGTCTTGGTGTCTCTAGCCCGTGTTCTATTTTCTCCAACTCTTTTTGTTTATATTTGACATGTGGAACCAATTAAGGCAGTGACCTGTGCAGTGTGTGCTGTGCTAAACTGGGTTGGCCAACAACTTCAGCATTAGTAGACAGCAAAATGGCGGAACCAGCATCTATGAGTACAGCTGATACTTATAAATTTATTGAACTCATTCAAGCTAGGCCCGGAATTTGGGATGTTACTTCCAAAGATTATAAAAATAAGCACATCAAATCGCTGAATAGAATAGCAGTTGCAAGGGAAATGGGGGAGAATTGGACTGGTAAGTAAAACCTGTTTTTTAGTTCATCTACTATGCTTTATTTCATGAATTCTCATACAGCATTCAACCAGCATGTAGGCCCTATGTATGTAGGTATGGTGTACTGCTCATCCCCATGTGGGATACGGCAATAGGAGAGACTATAGGCCTAGGGATTTAAAAAACAATAATCACATCATCACAAGTGTACTACGTCATCTTTCTCCTTCAAAATTAGTGAAACTAGCCTATATAGTTTCCAATGTTCCATTTTGATACCTTTAATAACAGAGTANGCTGTGAAGGGCTTTTTGCGGTGGTAGTGACGATTTTGCTATTTTTTAGGCACTTTTTTACGATTTTTGACACTTGAAATTTTGGCATTTTTCCTTGAAAAAGTGCTAAAATTTTAGTGTTTTGACCACCGCAGTAGCGATTTTCTAGTCTTCTATCTGACCCCCTTCAGAGCCTATATACTGATTCGTCTCCATTTGAAAATTATGAACCAGGCATGCGCAGGCGGCAATAGGTTTGGGGGCCGAAACAATAGGGAGTGTGGGACAAAAATCCAAAGTCTTCATGCAAACAATTAATACATTTATGAACAGCCGGCAGCCATTACATCACAGCGATTACATCCTAATTGTATCCATCCACGCATTTTTCTGCGCACTTCACACAAAGAAACAACAATCCGTTTAGAAGTACAGCTAGGCCTACTGGTACGCCAAGTGATCCATCCGGCAGGAACTTCACATACACACAAGCACAGTATTGAACGTCCCCCGTCGTCCCGGGGGCAATTCGGACAGTCGTGTATTTTGAAGATTGACATTTTGCGGGGGGATTGACGGCAGAGAGTTTCAGTGGAGAAAAATAGTGCCAATGGCACTGTACCTGCTTGGCTTTTTAGCACAGTGGTCAAAGTCATAAGCCATTTTTAGTGATTATTTCCAGGATATTTTGTATTTTCGATAACTGTAAATGTTGATACACGCCATCTAGTGGCACGCATTCGAATGAACGGAAGCTTGAACTTGATCGAAGCCGGTTACCGGACCCGCACCGTGTAAAAGCGATCAATCCATCCTGAACCACCCGCCCGAGGAGGGTGGAGGTAGGTTTCCTTGAACTCGCACCGTGTAAGCTTAAATTAGGGGTATTATAAAACCAATGTATCCAGATCCCATTTTGGTGCACAGCATTCCAATAATTACTCAATGGTTGATATAACTCTGGTCAATACAAATATTCATAATTAGGTTTTTCTGACAATAAATCGTTATCCAGCTCATTAGGGGAGAAGATTTACTGCAGTCTAACTTTGATTACACACTAATTGGCTTCGAATAAAAAATCCAGCCACAGTCGGTCATGCATCTTGTGCTATGTGCCAGATTATAGTGATGAAGACGGGTCTTGTGAACTGGCTTCATTTAGCAGTGTTTAGAAATCAGGAAAGGCAAATATCTCTTATCAGACCATACACATCATGTATGCAGGACAGCAATTATAACCCCCCCCCCTCCCCCCATCAAAAGTGAAATCAGGAACAGCCCCATGACTAACACGATCATGATTGCAGTAATTATTTATTATCTCACATGTTCAATCTCTCATTTCTTCAATAAGCCAAACTAAAGAGTGGAATCTGAAGCTAAGAGAAAATGATTTTGTATTTTGTACTAGATTTTTCCATCAGGGCCGACACCATTGCATTATTGGCCCTGGTAAGTATACGGAGGTTCTCAAGCTACATGTACTCATGTTCCTCACTTGGATGGGGTACTTGTCCTTGCATAGGCAGGCACCACTGAGCTTACTGTCCCATGTGATGGATGTGAAGAGCCGGGAATGAAACCTCCCACTCACATGGCCCAGGCTGCATGGATTCGAACCCAGGACCTACCGCTTGCTGAGCGGACGTGTCATATATAACCACTCGGCTGTCAGAAAATGATTGCGACTTTGCATCTGAAAACTGCAGACGAAATCACAGAAGATAGTACCAATTTCGTCCACTGCGCACAAATCACATTCGCTCGTGCAATTTCTACTTCATGTTCATTGTTTCAAGGAGTGGGGTGGGTGTTGAAGGTGGGGAAGGGGGAGGGGGAACACCAATGCGAAAGAGTCAAGTGTTGTAACCCCTTTTCAAGAGTGTAGGTTAGGAAAACTGGCATGCGGTCATGAATTTATGCCAGACGGTTGAGATTTCAGGCCTAAGTCCACTTTTACACTTGACACTGCTCAACTCAAAAGTCCTTCAAACAAGCACAGCATTGAACGTCCCCCGTCGCCCCGGGTGCAAATCCGCCGGTCATGTATTTTGAAGATTCCATTCAGTATTAATGGCACAATCACAGTTTCTGTGATTCGGCTTTTGGGCCCCCTGGTGGCAAAGTGGAAAATCAGATTTGGTCAATTCTTTGACGCGACACACCGTTGGCCCCTGATACATCCCTCCACAAAATATCAACCCAAAATTTTCAGTCGTTCAGAAGTTACAGAGCGGAAGGGAACTTTTGTGGATTTTACAAAGTGCCCCCTACAGGGCTGAAAAATCAATTAAACTTTAAAATCCTAGGATATATTATGTACCCTTGCTAGCTGAGCCTACCATAAAACTCTGATGAAATTCCGTTAAGTATTAAAGGCAAAATCACAGTTTTTGTGTTTCGGCTTTTGCCCCCTGGTGGCAAAGTGGATAATCAGATTTGGCCGATTCTTTCACATGACACACCGTTGGCCCATGGTACTTCCCCCACCAAATATCAACCCAAAATTTTCAGTCGTTCAGAAGTTACAGAGAGGAAGGGAACTTATGTGGTTTTTGCAAAGCGCCCCCTACAGGGCTGAAAAATGAATTAAATTGAAAACCCGCAGAGTATATTATGTACCCTTGCTAGATGAGCCTACCATAAAAATTTTGTGAAATTCCGTTGAGTATTAAAGGCGTAATCGCAGTTTTTGTGTTTTGGCTTTTGGCCCCCTGGTGGCAAAGTGGAGAATCGGATTTGGCCGATTTTTTCACGCGACACACCGTTGGCCCATGGTACATCCCCCCACCAAATATCAACCCAAAATTTTCAGTCGTTCAGAAGTTACAGAGCGGAAGGGAACTTATGTGGTTTTTACAAAGCGCCCCCTACAGGGCTGAAAAATGAATTAAATTGAAAACCCGTATGATATGTTATGTACCCTTGCTAGATGAGCCTACCATAAAAATTTCGTGAAATTCCATTCAGTATTAAAGGCGTAATCGCAGTTTTTGTGGTTTGGCTTTCGGCCCCCTGGTGGCAAAGTGGAGAATCGGATTTGGCCGATTCTTTCACGCGACACACCTTTGGCCCGTGATACATCCCTCCACCAAATATGAATCCAAAATCTTCAGTCGTTCTTAAGTTATAGAGCGGAAGGGACTAGTAGCGGCGAGCGGCGAGCGGCATAGGCGCACGGACGGCCGGTATTTTCAAGTCCCCCTCCGAGGGCTCCGGGGGACAACAAGTCTCAGCATGACAGTTAACATGGTTAAAGGAGCACGGTTCTGCCACTTTTTCTCGACAGCCGGCGCCACTCTCCAACCCAAGGAACTACGTTTCGGCGAATGACCCGATTTACTGCGTAGATTTTGTAATGCATTTTTGTAGTTCATCTTACTGCGGCAAGGTGGCTCGCTTTACGTTGGCACTCAAACGCATTTATGATCAATACCTGCTCCTTAACATGCTTAACTGACACCATTGTTTTGATGGGTTTATCAGCAAATATGACCTAGTCCATCGAAAACGTCCTAATAATAATTATTTATATGACAAATAGGCCTACCAGCAAGGTCACGAGGACACTTAACTCAGTAGATGGTTGTACAGGAGTAAAGAATTCACTGTGGTTGGTGACACATTTATCCCTGCACGGAACTACTGGTGATTTTTATTAGATTGATTAGAATGATGTCAGTTCCTTGAACCATCACAATGCAGCTGTCTGTGAATGTTGTCTTTGGAAACAATAGAATAATGAGTAGGCCTAGTTCTACAATGTATTAAGCTACATGTAGGTCATTTTGAGCTTTTCAGTTGTTCAGGTGTGCCAGGGCTTAGAGGTGACAATGGAAAAGTTGACCTTGTGACCTTGTCCTTGTATCCTCCTTAGACATGTCAGACGTCGCGTGCCTCCGTGGAAGGCGGGCAGTGATGACGTAACGTCATTCACCTGTGGTGCGTGGACGTCACGCACAAGAGATGCACCCGTACCATACGCAATGAACTGAAGCGTTAACTTCCGCGTACGTCACGCAGAAAGTACGCTGATAAGGGTACGTCAATTGCGCAACGTACTGTAGTTGCCAATATGAAATAACTTGAAATATGCCTGTAGTCATGGCAATGGCGGATAAAATGATAAGCCTAGCGCACATCGACCTTGCGACTGGATGCAACTACCGGCAACGGCGTTTCCGGCAACGGTGGGCGACTGGCTCCAAACAGCTGCAACTGATGTGCACGCCCTGGCAACACTAATTGCCGACCGTTGCAGCTAGTTGCATTCAGTCGCTGTCGATGTGCGCGCTCTGGCATTGAATTTCCTTTGTTTGTGGAGCACACCTAGTCATGTGACGGAATCCCGAGTGGTCCACTCAGACATGTCAGAAGACATCGACAATTTCCATGTAGCATTCAGTTCAGTTGCCTGTTCGATGAGCGTGCTCCAGATTGATGACTGGATTGTGCCACTTGTTGCCGCAATGACCAGTCGTAATCGATGTGCGCGCTCCGCTCACATCGATAGCGACTGTTACGTTCAGTTGCTTCTAGTCACAAGGTCGATGTGCGCTAGGCTTTAGCCATGGCAGTCAACGTGTTAAAACTTTCTTGAACACCCGATACAAGCACTGAACCAGGCAAAGCCGTCAAGAGAAGTGAAAGGGTGAAGTTCCATTTATGATTCCCTCCTCCATTTTCTCTAATAGACAATCGACTGGCCGTGTAATCAGTCCATCAGACTGTCAGTTCTTCATTACCCACCAAGAATCAATCCATACACTCTTCATGTATGCTCGTCAATTATGGTTAACAAGTGCTTGTTGACCGCACCACCTGCACCCTTGCCATAGGCTGACCGTGGATATTCTTCGATGGAAGTGTGGAGGGTGGGAAATTTTGCTCCTCTCTGTGATACTTTGAATAGAGAAACATGCCATATAGAGGCTATGCACTGACGTCATCAATGGATATGACGCCACGTGTTGGACGGAAAATGGACGGAGCACGTGGTCAGACGCACTGCGTCAGCATGTCACAACGTTCCATCCAACATGGCGTCACCTCGTTGATGACGTCACGTGCATCCTCTATAGGGCCGTATGCACCAAACGAAGATTATCTTGAACTCAAGTTGAGCCACAACTTTTTCATTCTCACATCATACCCTGGCAACCTGAACAATTATTAGGAGTGGACGTACGTGTCAATGATAATCTTGGAACTGAACATGCTGAAGTTACCCAAACTGACCTGTCGTCGGAAACTGTCGCGAACACATGCACACGGCCATGCATGCCACGCTGACCTGAATCACATTGTGTAGATTATCATTTCGCTGATTGGCCAGATGGCAAGATATCATATACTTCTGGAATGTGACTGTGAGTGCGTGGAGGTCATAATGAACTAGGCCTAGCAAGGTTTTATGAATAAGGGCCCAGACATTGCCAGATCGCTTGTGATATCGCTAATTTGGTTACCGTCTACCCAGCAAGTCGCATGGCAAATTCCCTGAGGGAATTCCCCGAATCAGACGGCTGACGCCACCTATTGGTTATCTTCTGGATTGAATGAACTAAAACAGTTTCAGAGCACGGCAAAGGGTAGTGTATACGGGGGAGTTGTAGGATGGTTCTGGAACAGAAATGATAAGTACAGGCCAACCTATGTCTGATTAGCTCTATTTACCACCAAAGCCACACACAGAATGAATTCATAACCACAGGGAACCATTTCAATGACCATAATGAAAGTCAAACTAACATTTTACCTTGAACATTGATATCACGGCAAACCGTGCAGTAAACATGGTGTGAACACGGTCTTCGGTAGGCAGTTTGAAAGATCAGAACAAACCTCAAGCATGACTCTATCTCTAATTGCATATCAAATCAACTCTCGAAGCAAGGAATCGATGTTCGATGCACCTGCTCTGGTTTGTAGTTCCAAAAGCAATAAATCATGACTGCTTCAGGCTCAGCAAGAACAACACCACCCACACATGCCACGACTTCTGGTCTGATAGGAGATTAGCTCTTCCTCCTCTTTGAATTTGATTCTGACCTACACGAGGCTATTTTGGGACACTTCAAATGACAATGATGAGATAACTTGTTACACAGCTCAGGGCTTGTCTTTTAAAAATAGTGCCAATGGCACTGTGCCCGCTTGGCTTGAAGCAGTTTGGCCCCCTACAGACAAAGTCAAGAATCAGATTTTGTCGAAAATTCATCTGAGTTGTTACAGCCTAGAGGTACATGTAGATCGTGCAATGTTTCAAAGCAATGAATAGGTCAAACCGTTACAAAAAGAGCCAATATCGTAATTTCAAGCGAACTTTGACCTCCGTGAACTTGAAAAGTAGGTCAAATTGAAAACGCGAGTACTATATCTTATGTATCCCTATTAGATATAGCCATCATAAAAATTTGACAAAGATCCGTCTTTTGGGAAGGGAGAAACAGTACTTTCAGTGATTTTGGTTTTGGCCCCCTAGCGGCAAAGTCAAGAATCAGACTTCGCGAAAATTTTGTCTGTAGGTTGCTGTAACCTAGAGGTACATGTGTACAAAGTTTCAACATGATAGTTCAAACCATTATCAAAATACAGCCCTTTGAAATTTTTCACAAAACGCCCCCTGGATGCCAAAATAGGAATCCAACCGTGGTCAAAATCGAACTCGATCTAGATCTTAGGCCCATATATACACCCACCAAAGATAAAAAAGATTCGTCAAAAAATAAAGGTGCTAGAGCGCTAACGAGCCAAAAGTTTACGGACGTACCGCCGTACCGCCGTACCAACGTACGGACCGCCGTACGGACTGACGCACGACAGACCACCACTCAACGACCCCAACCACAGCATAAGCCCTGCTGGGCCTTGTGGCCAAGCGGGCTAAAAACTGCAGGCGCTCAGTTTTTTGAGCACCTCAATGAGGAACCCGCATCGCATGACTGCAGATGGCGCAGCCAGTATAAGACCCGAATGACGTACATGTACTGACGTCACTTTTTTCGCTGTTGACGTCACGTCGTCAAAGCATGTGTACATTTTTCTACACAATTTTCCGTGGAAATTTCCCCAAAAGGTGTTGTCAGTATTGGCATCCTGTGGCATTTCTGACGAAACAAAGCAGTGATACATGGAGAACTTTGAATATGAAACAGGACAGTGTAATTTAATCAAAACTGAACCAAAGAGAGTGGTTTATTTTGGGGCAAGAAGTAAATGGAAATACTGTTAGAAAATAGGACTTCCGGGTCTTACAATGACAGCGCCACGTCGTGGCGTAGTTCTGCGGGTTCCTCATTGTTTCAGGCGCTCAGTTCGCTATGGTGATTAGCGCCATCTTCAGCACACGTGGACGAACTGACATGAATACACGTGTTCATAGTTTTGATATTGACATTGGTTGAAACCGAGCAATTGAAATGCCATCTTCAGGCGATACCACTAACTATGAACACTTTTAACATTCATCATGTTCATTACCAGACTCTCTCTACATCCATCGACATTACATAATTTGAAAGGCGCACAGAATTTCAACTTTTTTGAGTGCAGGCGCGTGTTTTTTTGCGCCCACAGTGTGATTTTAGGTGCGCCATGATGCGTGAGGGGGGTTTGCGAACCTTAAATGCAAGCCCTGATAGCTGTCAAAACTTAAAAGGGCACAGTATTGTTCACAAAGTGATGTTATTTTCATACCGCGTTTTTTTCCGTTTCGACCGCCGTGTGCATCCATCCAGTCAATGGAACTTCATGAAACTCCTGCACAATGTGTGATGTGAAGTTGTGTCTCCTACCCTTTGATTGCCAAAAATATGCGTCATTTTGGATGAATCAACCATTTTATGCGACGGCAAGACTTTTGGAGAATGATGCAATTACCGCCGGTGGCGCCGGCTGTTGACAAAAAGTGGCAATATACCATGGCCCTTTTTGACATTTCTGATCAAGTCCCATAACATGCATAATGTGGACGTCCTTGCAATAAAATCAAAATCAGCACCTGGATGTGAATGATCACGGCACCACTGCACCCACCGAGATTGAAGAAAATCCCATTTGATGAGAACCCTACCACCTAGATCGGCAAACCAGTTTTCACTTTTATTTTACTGGTAGCAATTTTTTACTGTTTTTTTGCATGCATACCTTTACAGCTGAGCTAAAATGATCTGTCCAACTCAAAGAGTGGTAAGAACTACTAACAGCATTTCAGTTGAAAAAACATGCAGACTGTGGCCAGACCTGTCAGACTGATAAAAGATGCTGAAACTTACTTCCGGCTTACAGTTACATGTACTTTGGGATTTCACCTTTCTCTAAATGAGTACCGGTACATGTAATAATTGAGTTGGCAGATTGAACCAGCCCCGAGCACAGCGCATCCCTTTTTTCCCAGTGAATGACAGACACCTACATTCATCACAGAAAATCTCATGATAATCTGCAATATCCACGGGCATGTTTGGCTGACAACCAGTGCACACGGCTCTTCCAATAATTGTTTTGACCCATTTTGCATGTGGGTGTGTTTTGACCCATTTTGCATGTGGGTGTGTTTTGACCCATTTTGCATGTGGGTGTACCAGTGTGGAGAGTTCTTATGACAAAGCAAAGAATCACGATCAATGCTAGAAAAGTAGCTGTTTTCATCGCCATTGGCTACCATGGCTACATGATTTTCCCATTTGGCTATAAAGGATTTTGTCAATTTCGCCATTTGGCTACAAAAATTCCTTGATTTTCACCATTTTAATCGCCATAAGTCCTTTTTATTTCCATTGGCAGTATCTCAATCATAGATATTTGGCTATGAACATTTGTAGACATTTAGCCAAATGGCTACCTTTGAACAACTGAACTTTTCGAGCACTGACGATAGTACCCATCCTCCCACAGCAGGGCTTCGGTCTCGTTCCTCTTCATACACTCCCATACAAAGCCCTGCTGAAATTGGGCCTCCCAGCCAAGCATGAGGCGGTCAGAAATCCATTGCCCAATCAGAGTGGAGCATTTCTAGGGTGTGAATGCTAAATAATTACGACTTTACATAAACAATCAAAAATAATAAGAATCTTATTTATATGAAGAACCACTGGGATAATATGCAGTCAATTTTGAAAAGACATAAGTGATTTGTAGATACAAAACTTCTACGATAAAACAGGGTAAAAACCACGAAAGTACCAAAACCACGACAATAGAGGGAGTGCAACTGGTGGAACAGCAGGGCTCACCTTTGGGGGCGATGTGGGCTACGTGGGGCGAAAATTTGCCCATGCGAAAATTTCACAGTTTACAGTATAGCACTTTTGATGATTTTTGGGTTATGCCACCTGGCGGCCTATATTGGAAATCAAATCAGGCCGAAATTTGACGTGCACGTAAAGGTCATCTAGAGGGAGCCACATATACCAAATTTGAGCACTCTGGGTCAAGTCATTCTTGAGTTACTTATAGCACTTAATGATTTTCGGGTTGTGCCACCTGGCGGCCATATTGGATGTCCGATCATGCTAAAACACAGTATTTTGGAAGGTACCCCTCTAATACACATTTGTGCGAGATATGAATAGTGAAATAATGGCGAACATTGGCAGGTTCATTACTTTTGTACATCTTTGACCTCTGTGACCTTGAAAAGTAGGTCAAATCAAAAACCCGTTATATAGGTCAAATCAAAAACCCGTTATACATGTTATGTATCCTAATTAGATACACCTATGATAAAAATTTGGAGATGATCCAGTTAAAGTTCAGGATTTTTGCACTTTTTTGTGTTCTTGGCCATCTGGTGGGCAAGCCAAGAATCGAATTGGACCGAAACTTGGTATAAATGTACCATAGTTCCAGATCAGTAGCCCCAGCGGTTACGAAACGTGCCCTGCTAACGGACTACGGACGCTGCACGACCGTAAGAGCTCACTCAGATGAGCTAATACACATGATACACATCAGGAATCTTTGATGTGAGCCCAAAAATTCAAACCCCTCAAGAAATGATGAATGATACATATGTCGCCCATCTTGGCTGAAATATTTCAGGAACTTCATGAAATGCACCTTTCTGGACTAAGGTCACCGTTCTATTTTATCTCAATGATCTGAACGAACTTGTATCAGATGTTTTGAGTCATCAAGTACACGTTTCTCCTTCGATGCATATGATAGCCAGGTGAAGACCTGCGGTCTCCACACAGATAAACGAACCAACGAATATTTGTGGCAAACTCTGCAATCGTACCATCATTCCACACAACATGAAAACCACAATTATGATTTTCTTCGAGTAAACCCCATGAGAGTACAGATTGAGTAGGCATTACCATTCATCATTTTAAACACTTAAAGCGCCGGGTTTTTTCAACTTTTCCTTCCCCTGTGACCGGGTTTTTTCCGAGAAAAAAAAGAAAATGAAATGGTCCATGGACCATGTGCTCACCGGGTTGGACATAATAGTCTAATGACAGAGGGAGGTACATATCAGTGGTATGAGCAATCTCGGTCAAGTCACTCCCAGCTAGGACTTTGATGATTTTTGGGTTATGCCACCTGGCGCCATATTGTATGTTCGATCGGGCCGGAACTTCACATGCACATAAAGGTCATCTGCAGGGGACCACATAGCACATTGGAGTGCTTTGGGTCAAGTCGTTCCTGAGTTACAGCACTTTGATGATTTTCGGGTTACGCCACCTGGCGGCCATATTGGATGTCCGATCGGGCCGAAACTTCACATGGTCATAAAGGTCATCTGCAGAGGTCCACATAGCACATTGGAGCGCTTTGGGTTAAGGCGTTCCTGAGTTACAGCACTTTGATGATTTTTGGGTTACGCCACCTGGTGGCCATGTTTGAAGTCAAATCAGGCTGAAATTTGACGTGCATGTAAAGGTCATCTAGATGGAGGTAAATATCAAATTTGAGCCCTCTGCGTCAAGCCGTTCCTGAGTAATAGCACTTACTTGATTTTCAGGTTACGCCACCTGGCGGCCATACTGGATGTCCAATCGGGCCGAAACTTGGTATTTTTAAAGGTACCCCTCCAATGCATGTTTATGCAAAATATGAAGTCGCTCGGTGAAATAATAACAAACTGTGAGAGGTTCGTCACTTTTGTCGAACTTTGACCTCTGTGACCTTGAAAAGTACGTCAAATCAAAAACTCGTTATATATGTCATGTATCCTCATTAGATACACCTATGATAAAAATTTGGAGATGATCCAGTCATTAGTTCAGGAGTTATTGCACTTTTTGTGTTTTTGGTTTTGGCCACCTGGTGGCCAAGCCAACAATCGAATCCGACCGAAACTTAGTGTCATCATGGTCATGGGTCATCTGACCTAGGGCTATGTATGTACCAAGTTTCAGATCCATAGCCCCAGCGGTTACGAAACGTGCCCTGCTAACGGAACACGACAACGACGACGCTGGACGACGCCGGACGCTTCACCATCGTAATAGCTCACCCCGGTGAGCTAAAAATCGCCATTATGTAATGCATGTGTTTTGAAACTTTAATTTTATGATTTTTTCCGAGTATACTCGGTAACGGTCCTAAAAAGAGAATTGTCGCACCGAGTATACTCAGTAACGGCGCTCTATAAGGGTTATTGGGTTGTCGGGGTGGCACTGTGGAAATATCCGCGCCTGCCGCTAATGAGGTCACAGGTTCGATCCCCGATCTTCCGGCGGCAGCGGCTTAGGGTGGGCGATCTTGCCTAGGTTTCCTCCGAGGCTCCATTTCAGGAGTGGTGCACTTTTTGTGTTTTGGGTTTTGGCCACCTAGTGGCAACCCAAGAATCGAATTGGGTTCACTTCTGCGATCTCTACTAGAAAGTGCCTGAGGAAGTCCCCGGTTGGGGTCGAAAATTTGCAAAATTCGGAGACGGCTTTACTTTAAATACATGTACCACACACAGTGTTCTCCAAAGGTTTTTGTCTAAGAGGGGCGCAGTGGGCGTGGTGCCGAAGGCACCGCGTGAAGTGATTTCTGATGGGGGTCTGGGGGCCCTCCCCCAGCAAAATTTGGCTTTTAGGTGCTCTGAGATGCGTTTTCTGAGCATCTGAGATGCATAATTGAGCGATCTAAACCATTAATATAAGGGCGGACAAATTTTTAAGAGGGGCGGGCCATTTTTAAGAGGGGTGGATTTTCCTGTCGGTATTTTTAAGAGGGGTGGGCCGCCCTTTTTTTAACTGGCGTGGAGAACACTGTACACTATCATTTTGTGTGTCGTTTTTGTGCTCGTCTATGTTGGATCTAATCAAAATTCATGTACAAAGTAAATGCCAGATTTGGTAATCGATCTTTCTTTCAGAGACTGTCAGCGAACTAAAGATAACTACCATGACTACTGACAGTAAAAGAATGACTGATGTGTGTGACTGATCACCTGAGCAGTGAGGGTGTATTTCATGACGCTCACACACTTTGACAAGTGAGTTAGACAAAAGGTCCATATCCAAGAATTTTTCCTGTAAACCTGCACAAATGGACTGCAAACATTTTAACAGTCAAAGTAGCCGCTGTGGTGTAGTGACTCGGGTCTCTGGCTACAGTCAGGAGGTCCCAGGTTCAATCCCCACTCAACGTGAGACTTATAGCTAAGTCTCTTTACCTCAACTGGACGCAATGATCCCGGAACCCGCCGCAAGGCGGCAGCATAACACGGCGATGGCTTTTGTGGATCACTTCAAAATGGTTTAGTGTTCTTTTCGCATGGTTGTGATTGTGCGAGGCCCAGTATTCTATGATCAGGCCAAGTTTGAGAGCTCTATTCGCCTGGAATGATTTAGATTCTGATGTAGGTAGTGGTTCACGTTGTCTTTGAAGAACTTTGACTTCGCTGGAAATTGCTTTTGAACGAATTAGGTCAAGGATTGATGACGCGGCAGCTTCTGCGTGATGAGAAATAGGTCGATTTTGTGAGGTCATGCATTTTCCAACCAGGCAGGTGTTTGGATGACGTATGAACATTCTGTGCACTATGGGATCGAGTAGTCCACGTGGCTTTCGGGGGGTGCCTTTATATGGCATCTATGGGGTCTATATATACGGTGCTCAATAAACCCGCAAACCCGCTGCTCAGTAAGGTAGCACGGGTAGGCTAGTTCACATCCAGTGCAAGCTTCCTCATTTCGTGAGAGGGTGCATTGGCTTTATGCACAATGCACCCTCTCATTCATCAATATACAAATAGTGGATGGTAGGGAGTCCAATATGGATTTTTGTTGGATGAAGAAAAGTTATAACTTTTCTTCATCCAACAAAAATCCATATTGGACGACCTGCCATCCACTCTTTGCTATATTATGTAAATTGCCTAGCAACTATAACAACAGGCCTATGCTCTGATTGGCTGAAACTAGGAGGGCTGTCCGATACGAGGTTTTAGGATCCGATACGATGATTGAGTGTCCGATACGACGTGACATCCTATGATCACATGATGCAATCTGCTGCACATGATTGGCGAAGAACATTTGATTGCATAATATTGCTGTTTGGCGACAGTCCAACCTGTGCCGGGCGGTATAGGCCCTTTACTTTCATCTGCGTTGATGCGATCCTTGTGCCGGTGGCGGGGTACCTGGCATTCAACTTCTATTTCTACAACGATTCTTTTTCTTTTTGGAAAACCACATCAGGTCGATCATCCCACTCTTAATCCCAAAATATAAACTGCGCCCTGGTTAGTAAGGGGTACGTTACGTAGCTGGCAGAGATGGTTTATATATGTGAATTCAGAAGGTCAGTCATGTGCACTTGTGGCAGCCGGACCGAATACTGTAATACTTCCCGGGAAGTGGAGCTTGATCTGGATTGCACAGGCCTATACATGCTATACCTAGGGTAATGATGTGAAAGCGCTTTGAGACTGCACTAAAATGCGCTATATAAATGCCCACATTATTATTTTATTATGATTAAAATAACGCGATAAGACATGTAAGAGAATTCTTCAAAACTGCATTGTTCTAGAAGCCTACATATGTACATGTAGAACTAGAAATAAAATTGCAAGCAACATGTAAATTTTTCATTCGTATTTCAGCTGGGAAGCAATAGGGAAGACTCTAACTCAGTTGCATAAAGCATCAGAACAGGCTAACAATAAACAATCACTGTTGTTAAAATTCCCATTGATACAAACAGTGAATCCTGCACAGAGCATCAAGACATGTAAGATGGAAAGGTCACCACCCTCATGGAAAGGCAGTCTCATTACAGTCCCATTGCAGTCCCTTTGCAGTTCTAGAATGCAGTCCTGTTGCAGTCCTGTTGCAGTACTATTGCAGTACCATCTGCAGCTCTATTGCAGTCCCATGGGACTGCAGCGCAGTCCGCACTGCACCCATGCATAAACCCTGTACTAAGAGATAGGCCTTGAATTATTTAAATGAGCTATGCAGTCCCTCTCAGCAGTCCCATTGCAGTCCCTCTGCAGTGCTGTTGCAGTCCCTCCCAGCAGTGCTGTTGCAGTCCCTCCCAGCAGTGCTGTTGCAGTCCCCCTGCAGTCCTGTTGCAGTCCCTCTCAGCAGTCCCATTGCAGTCCCCCTGCAGTACTGTTGCAGTCCCTCTCCCATACCTGCCTACCCAGCGTATTTCGGCGTATTTTTTACGCTCAAAGAGTTTTTACGCATTACGATTTGCAAGAAAACAATACGCCGACTTTCGTCTCCAAATTACGATGTGATTTCAAATAAAATACGTGTGAAAAAGTGCCTCATTTCATCATTATTTTTAAGCCTGCCTTTTGGTTTCCTTGTCTGTAGCAGAAATATTGCCCAACAAATAGATCACTACCTTTCCATACACATCGGAAACGCCCAACCAAACCCCCAGACGATGAATATTGCGCGCCATGTGCCACTGCCGACCATGCTTTCTTCAGAACGGTAAACTGCGCATCGGTCTGCGCATCTGTTGTAAAACTGAACTCTGTCTCACCTCAAGTTAGCAGTGATTCATTGTACGTTGACCTAGAGGTGTCTTATCAAACTTGCAGCAAGTTCCATGAGTCAAACGGTCGTCACTTTCATGAATTGAATGATTGGCGGGTCATAAATGAGTGGAGTTGGTGAAAACTATTGAGTATTATATAAGGCCTAGAGTCACCGCCTGCAGATCTAACCCTTGATGGTTGAAGATGGCATGCTATGCTCATGGAGGAATATTCCTCCATCAAGGACTAACACTTAAAGTGGAGAAAAATANATTGCAGTCCCCAGTCCTGCTGCAGTCCCATTGCAGTCTCATTTCCCAAAAACACAAGTCTCAGCAGTACCATTGCAGTAGGGGCTGCATGTGCAGTAGGTGCTGCACTTCCATGAGGGCAGACAAAGGAAGATTTTCCAGACTAAGACTCCATCAATTGCATGCAGCTCAGATATGCTGTGATTTACAAGATTTCACAGCTCTCTTTTGATGGAAATCGGCCCATTTTTCTTGGCGACAAAGGACTTATCTGCTGATGTAAGCGTATAAAGTGTATCACTTGCGACGGATTAGGCCAACTCCTGTAGGACGAGCTTTGATGTGTAAGATGAAACACAACACAAACGAACCTCTCTGTTACGTTCATCATCTACAACAGGGTTATATCTAGACCACTTTAGAGCGGCGGCACTCCATGCCGCTAAAAGGGGGCATAAATTTCTTTTCTTAGGTTTTAGTACCCCTTAGGCCCTCTGTCATGGTCCCTTTTGGTCATATCACCTTAGAAATGGCTGCTGACTGGAGTTGAAAGACTTTTTTAACTGACAAGCTTCTCAAATTTCGTTAGCAGAAATGTTGCGAATGAATGTGCACTTTTCTAGGTTGAAGTGCCTAGTATACTAGTATTTCACAAAGTTTGCACCGTGCCCTTCTGAAATCCTAACCCTGAACAAGTACGACTGAATTTCACGCATTCCTGGAGGTGTCCACATGAAGGAGACCAAATGAATCAAAAATTGACCAAACCGGTACAAAATGGAGTCCTTTAGAGGTGTCCTCTCGGTACAGGTGTCTGCTATAAAATAGACTTTCAATCAACAGGCAGGTAGGCCCTACATGAGACCCACGAGGCATGACACACATCAAATGTCATGCATCATGTTTTGCTTTCGCTGAACATGCTGAATGTAAGAATCTCACACATGTAATGAAACACAAGCAACGCAGAGCGTGGCATATGCCTCCGACTGGTATGTTGTTTGTGGGCGAAGCAATCTGAAATTAATTGACGGAAACTCGATTTCAAGATGGCCACTATAGCCGCCATCTTGGATGGGCGGCAGAGCTGGTCATCGAAAGTAACCTTCCCCTCATAATCACAAAAAAATTCAGGTTGATTAAGTGCAAAGCGTTCTCAAGTTAATCAACGCAAGCCAATTTCAAGATGGCCACCATAGCCGCCATCTTGGATGGGTGGCGGAGCTGGTCGTCGAAAGGAACCGTCCCCTTATAGAGACCAACCCTCACAAAAAAATTTAGGTTGACTGCGCAAAGCATTCTCAGGTTAATCGACGGAAACCGAACCCCAGGTGAGCTAAAAATTCAGGTTGATTAAGTGCAAAGCGTTCTCAAGTTAATCAACGGAAGCCAATTTCAAGATGGCCACCATAGCCGCCATCTTGGATGGGTGGCGGAGCTGGTCGTCGAAAGGAACCGTCCCCTTATAGAGACCAACCCTCACAAAAAAATTTAGGTTGACTGCGCAAAGCATTCTCAGGTTAATCGACGGAAACCGATTTCACGCTGGCCACCATAGCCGCCATCTTGGATGCCCGGCAGAGCTGGTCATCGAAAGGAACCGTCCCCTCATAGAGACCAACCCTCACAAAAAAATTCAGGTTGATCGGTCAAAGCGTTCTGAAGTTAATCGACAGAAACAGATTTCACGCTGGCCACCATAGGATAGCCGCCATCTTGGATGGGCGGCGGAGCTGGTCTATCGAAAGGAACGTCCCCTCATAGAGACCAACCCTCACAAAATGAAATGGCCAGGGCCATTGTGCTCACCTCTGTGATAAGTCTCCATGGTTAAGTGTGAAACTGTGACTCTCATGGTCAATGTTGAGGATCAGTACAGATAAGATAAAGCTGAACACACCAAGAAGTATTTTATGATCTGATCAGTATTATCAGTCAATGACATAAACTCAGGTGATGGCACCCAGAAGGAGTACAATTTCTGAATACAATGAATACAAGTGGTATTTGTGAACAAACTGCTTTCCTGTCTAGGTCACAGTCTCATGTCAAAAATTCTATTTTTCAAGATGGCCACCAGGTGGCCACACGTGACGTTCGCTGGGACTGAAATTTTAGCAGGAATGTACAGGATACTTGCATAGATATTTAGACAACATTGAAACATCGTAACATTTACTACCGATGAGATATGGCCAAAGTCAATTTTTCAAGATGGCCGCCTGGCAGCCATGTTGAAGTCCAATCGAACCGAAATTTGGCATATAAGTAGACGGTACCAAGACACATATTTAGGCACGGTTAAAGCATCCTAGCTACCCCTATTTATGAGGTGTTGGCCGAAGTCCATTTTTCAAGATGGCTCCCTGGCGGCCATATTTGACGTTGAATCTCACTGAAATTTACCATATATTTATATGGTACCTAGATACATATTTTGACAACGTTAAAACATCCTACCTACTCCTATTTATAAAATGTGGGTCAAAGTCCATTTTTCAAGATGGCTTCCTGGCGGCCATATTTGAAGTCCGATCGGGTNGAATGACTGATCTTACTTCAGACCACGGGCCTTTCGGCCGCATGGTATTGACGATCTTTTTGGCGGGAAAATGCTAGAGGACCATGGATCTGGGGCCATATGCATAAAACTTCCTTATAAGTTAAGTGTAAAACTTACCCTTAAAGTCTAAGGATTTCACTTTACCAAGTGCCATACTTAAGGTGTATGCATAAAACAAACTAAGGGCATACTCACAGGCCTCAACTTAAGGATTGAAAGGGGCAAGGCAAAATCGGCAATCAGGCAGGGCACACTGCCTTCACAGGTCTCCAAAACAGTAGGGCAAAAAGGCAGTTTTGCTTGATCACTTTTCACGATAAATTTGCAAAAAAGGGCGCAAATTTCTGGGGAGAATAATAGCAGCAGGGATAGTTATGATCATGTCTTCTTGTTTTCTATGACATTAATGAATAAACTAAACAGGAGTCAGCGTTATGAAATCAGTAGATTATATTTTAAATCATACCAGTATTAAAAATATATATGTACATATTATTGTTACAGACTAGACATTTCAAATTCATGACACTTGATGACATGTACTTCATTCACTCAGCCCAGGCCAACTAATGGTAGGCTGCTCTGATATTTTTTTACGATTTTCTCTGATGAGCACCAGGTTTCTATTAGGTGAAAGCCATAGCTTCCTATCAGACTCGAACCCATGAACCCTTGCATAAGGCATCACTTGCCAGCACTCAATTACGATTTATTCTGATACATTTATTACTTCTGCAGACTCCTCAAGCGAATCAACACCAGTGTCAGTATCCGTGTTCACCTTACAAGCCATTTTTACTCGGTTTGGGCGACGACTTCGGGCTTGGAACCACCTGCGAACTGCTGGTTTTGGATCAAAGTTGTCTGGCTTGCCTCCCTCCGTGCTGATTCGAACAAGATTCTCAATCCTTTTGGTTGAGAGTGTGGTCCTCCAGTCCCCCATTATTCTCTTAGTACAGGAGAACATCCGTTCAACGTGAGAGGTACCAAGAGGAATGACGTGTAGAATTGATACCAAGTGGTGGAGGTTTGGATATCGCAACATCTTTGTATTCAGGAAGTCCTCCCAAAATCCTTCCTCATCCTTGGGCATGGTCTTCTTGGATGAGACTACTTTGAGTTTGATCCACTCACCAAGGATTTTGTCAGTGTCACATCCATTCTTTTGCATTATAGGTTCGAATCTGTTGATCAACACCTGTACTCCCTCATTCCCATACTTTCTCCTTTCTTCTGAATCAGACGGCCAGCTTAGAATATCCAAAATTTCAGCAGCTGCCTCCAGGGCAGGATCCTCAGTGAAGCTGCTGAATCTGTCGGAGACACATTCTGAAATGTTCCCCAGTAGAGTTTTGCACGTTTTTTCAAATGCATCCGGTGCATCAGAAACTGAGCCACTCCTTGTCCTTGCTCCAGCACCACAATCACGAAGCTCAATTCCTCGGTATACACCACCACAATTGTTCACTGCTTTCAGTCTTGGGCCAGGTTCCTCCAGCTGAAGATCAATAGAAGCAAGGGCACCATTTACATTGCCCATAACATTCGCCAGAGAAACATGCTTGGTTTGAAACGACACAGAGAGCTCAGCTAGGTCCTCAAGTATGTCTCTATAGAATGCCATGTGGCGAACAAATTTCCTAGAAGTAAGGTCATCAAGGTAGCTTTTCATTTTGTTCACATCAGCACCATGAACATCTTTCCTAGCTCCAGATGAGACATCCTGTAGGTGCCTGACGATGACAGGGTAATCCTTGAAGAGAGCATCCAAGGCACGTCTTCGATGATCAAGCCATCTTGTTCCATGCGCTCGCACTGGTTTGACGACATCCTCTTCCATAACGTCTGCCAATCTTTGCAGTTCAGTCCACTTCTTGTTGGAACGGTGGTAAAGATAGTACACTCTCATCATCACTTCATCAATCTGGAAAATATTTACAAAAGATAAGTTTTCATAATCTTAAACATAGAAAATACACTACATGTCAATATGATGTACATGTATCCTGATTGAATAGAATATTTGCCCTGAGAGATAAATGTCTGAGCAACATGATCCATCAACCCTCCTTCATGAGGTTACATTGTCCCTGAAAAATTAAAGGCTATCTACCTGTTCAAAGTATGTGCCCTTGAATGCATCATTCATCGCCAATTCAAGTCGATGTGCAATACAGTGGATGGTGATGAGCCATGGCATTTGTTCCTTCATCTTGGTCATCACTCCAGACTTTTTGCCAAAATTCACAGAGGCACCATCTGCAGCACTGGCAACACAGTGCTCTTCAAGGACCAGGTCTTTCTCCCTGGCTGAATGATTCACGGCATCCATTATGCCCTCTGCTGTGGCATTTTCTGGTTTTTCAATCCTAGAAAAAAATCAACATAAAAATAAATAATCAGCTTTACCATCAAAATGTTTTTAACAAAAATGTTTTTAATTAAAATGATAAATCATTGAAAGTTTTAAAAAAAACTTACCCCAAGAGTTTCATGGTTGGTTTGCCATTTTCAAGTAATTTCAGGATGATGACCTCACGTTCACTAACAGACTTGTCTGTACTCCCATCGAATAAGACTGAACAGTAGAAGGGCTTGGAGTTAAACAGTTCTGATAATTTGTCAGTCATAGGCCTAGATCCTGCAATTTCGTCAATAAATTCTGCACAAGCTTTAGCATTATGGTATGATGCTCCCAGTTCAACTCCTTGCTTTGCAGCTACACTTGTTAAATATGGAAAGTCTGTGAATGACAGTTCACGATATGCCACAATGTATGCCCATTCAAATAACATACACATCTTACGTTCCAATGATGGGTTCAAAGTTGTCAGTGCTTTCTGAATAGGTCCTTGATCAACTGACGGAGTTATTGCCTGAAAGTGCCCCAGACTACAGAGATGAGTTGTAGCAGTATCCTTCTTGATATTTGTTGTTCCATGTACAAAAGCATTTTCACCTGGGAGTCCATGGGAACCAGTACCGGTATTCTTTTTCTGGTGAGCTTCACGACAAACTCGACACCAAAATTTCGTCACAATATCGCCTTCTGTCTCAAACTCCAGCCAATCGAAGCCCCAACCCTTTACAGTGGAACACTTCACTCCTTTCTGTGGACGAGGGGAAGACACACAAGGTTTGACAGGGACAACTGTTACGGGAGGTCTATCATCATTTGGCTCATGTAATGTTACAGGTGGTTCGGGATGAATTCTGAAAGTACAAACAGAAAAAATTGAGAATCTTCACAAGATAAATACTGTATACTATATATAGGCCTAGGCCTAAAACTATGTTTTATTACTGATCAGCTGATGGGGCTTAATGGTGGCACCATTGTCCTTGTCATTGATTAGAATGAGAAGACCTTGAAAAAATATTCTTATTGTACTGGCATAACTTCTACTAAACAGCTAAACACCAACTCAAAAGATAAAAATACAAAGTCAACTGTGAAGCAACACAAAAGATAAGTATCACACTTAGACTTAGGCCTAAGTTGTTTTATGAATATGGGCCCAGGCCCTAAACAGCTAAAAGAATGGGCAAATTGCCATTTCAACTTCATGCTGTTAAAACACATCCCATATTCAACAAAAAGTATTTACAGTTGAGCCTATTGAAGTAAATCCAAAGCTGATGAAAAATAATAGGGCCTACTGTATTAACTGCCAAAATCCTTTCGAACCAACTCAACTGTAATGTTTACAATAATCAGCTGGGTGATATTTTGATCATGTGACCATCCACAGCCATCCCAGGGGAGATATCATCGTTCAATCAAAAATCACTGCTGATCAAAAAGGGTACTTACGTGGTGGCTTTGGCGAAAAATCCATCCAGTCGTGCATGCTTTGATGCTTCCCTTTCCAAAGATTTCTGTAATTCCTCATGTTTTCGCTTCTTAGTGGGCATTTTGACACAGATCCTCAGTTTCACAAATGAATAGGAGAAAGACACTGATACGGTCCCCATCAAGGCGGCCATTTTATAAGCTCCCGTCAAACTGCTCAAACTCAAATCACCGATGTCGTAATGTCAATATTCAGAATAGATTGTGGATAATTACACTAAAAAAAGGACAACAAGGTACTCATTTTGACAAGACACTTCTAGGCCTAATTATTTACTCAAATGGAATTGTTTGTTTTAATTGTTCAGAAATTCCTCAGCATTTTATGCAACATGATCAGCGTGGAGAAATCATCAGTGCGTATAGGCCTAACACAATACATCATGTACATTGGAGTGTGTCGCGTGTGTGCATGCCATGTGGTCGAGGTGCTCAAGTCATATTGACATAATCTGAGGAGTTGGGTAATTAGTGGGATTAGGATTAGGGCAATTTGCTGGATTTGTTTGCCTTTTGAGAAGCAGATTTTAGCAGGGCACCTCGGCAATTGAATGGGGCAGGCAGGCTACTATTGCCGTGTCAACAACTATGTTTTTATAGGGCACAAAGGCAAATCAGTGAGGCATCGACGGCAATGCCGTCGTTGCCGTCGCTTAAGTTGAGGCCTGATACTCAGCTAAGGGCAACCCTTAACTAAAGTATTTCCAGGAATTGTGGTGTCAGCCAATGAAATTTCAGTATTCAAGGGGTTTCCCAGATATTCTTGTTCAGGACGTGATACTCTTTCGATTGAGGTATGTCGGCACCTTTCTTCACGAAATTCCCACAGAATACAATTTGGCACCTGACTATACCCTGATCCCATAATAATCAGCCCATGAGAAATGTTCTATTTTTAGATCAGTATTGACGCGGCGCCTGCCTGACCTCTGTATCGCACCATCGGTCAGCGCCACCATACAGCAGGTCAGGGAACCAGACTAGTCCGCAAACTCTACGGAATTACAGAACGACTCCTTTCCTGAGAGTAATATGAAGGGCAACAACTATTAGGCCTACCGTAAAAAGAGAGTACGGGCTTATCACAATGTACTGTAGACGTGATAGATGCCTTACCAAAATCAACCACACGCATGCGCACCGTGTATTATCACATCTCGTTTTCGGGGTTTTCGCCTGGTTTATTCTGTAACAGTGGTTGTAAAATTATTTCTTTTACTGTGCAATGAAATTATCGCCGTACATGCCTAGGAATAGTCTTGTACGTTTATTCCCCTGTTGAAAATAGCAAAAGTCACCGGTGGGATTTTCTGGAAATCGCGTTCAAAAACCATAAAATATCTGTTTAAATGCCGTATCATCGCCTATTCTGCAGTATTTCACTTGCTCTTTGTAACTAATTTTGACAAAACGGATGTTTATACGTAATTTATCTTCGTTTCGAGAAAAGTGTGTGTGCAGACAAGGTGGATGCTCCCCAATGTTATACAGACTAAAATTAAGTCTAAACTAGAAATTGACTTACCAGTCAATTTGAAAGACCGCCCTTGGAAATTGGGTTGACTGATCGAGAATTATCAAACGGCCAGTGTCTGGTGCCAGGTTTTTGAAATAGGGAGAATAAAAGTCTCCCATTCCTAAAAGCAGGGAGACTTTTTTCCAAAGAGGGAGACTTGATTTCTCCCTACTAACTTCAGAAGGAGAAGCTGTAGAGGTCACTACTGTGATAAACTGAACTATGTGCTATGTACTGCCAACAGGGTCCAATAACAGATACAGTAAAATCACCTTTTATTGGTGGTGCTCAGAATTCCTGTAGGCCGTGGTTTTGAAGGTGTTTGAGGGCCAGAATGGGGGGATTATGTGGTTAACTTTGATTAAATTGTGTGATCAGTGAATAACCCACCCCCATTCTGGCCCTCAAATACCTTCAGAACCAGGACCTACAGAAATTCTGAGCACCACCAATAAAAGGTGATTTTACTGTATCTGGAGGACCAGAAAGGGATTGACTCTTCCCTACATCCATTTAAGCATCAATCAAGAGAGGAACCAGGCCAGGGTGATCACAACGCCATCTGCAGCATACATGAACGAACTAAGCACATGTGTAATGTTAGCTGTATGATGTATGTAAGTGATAGTAATAGTACTATGAATTGCCTGAAGATGGCATTTCAGTTTCAGTCATTCAGTTTGAACCAATCATGAAATACAACAATGTATAGATAAGACAAATTTCACCCAAATTTCGCACTATTTATACACGGATGACCCCAAGAATCAATAGGGTTCTGTGTAATATGCATATATACAATTCCTGAACGTTTTACCGCGATACATGGTGTTTTTCGTTAGTTATCGTTGGAGAACCGCAGATTGGATGGAGAGATCCAGAGAGAGATCGAAAGAAATTCAGTAAAAACAAGGAAGACCGCCCCATTGAGATGGGGCGGTCTTTAAAAATCTATAAGAGGGCCAATAACTCTCTGTCAGCATGGAGTAAAGTGGCCNATGGACCGATCTGACGTTTCTGATGGGCCGCGTGCGATGAACTCATTTCAGTGGTGTCTGCCGAGCCGTAACCTCGTCTCTAAGTCATTAAAACCACCTGTCTAATTGCAGATTTTCCACGGCCAGCAGGGATTCGATTCGTCAAATTGTCTGAGAAATCAGCGCATTGTGGTAGCATTTTGAGCAGCTACGAGAACGTTTCGATCGTTCATTGTGGTCTGTCTTGCCTAGTTTCACTTATGTGCAACAAAATTTATCTTTCTTCAAATACCTGTTACCTATCTAATGTATTCGATGATGGTGCTCCATCAAATTTCAGTGGTGTTGGCAGGTCTTATTACATTCAGTTATAATGCTTTGTTGACGTCGTATGGTGAAAATAAGGTAAATCCTTATGGTAACAGGACAATTCGCCCCCAGGACAATTTGGGATAAGGAATTCGGCAGCCAGTGAGGTATGACCACCAGACAGAAGTGGGTCAAAGTCTTCCAAACAAAAATTCACAACTTTGTCTTAGGCCTACTTTCCTCTCGCAGCGCTTCCCTGTCGGGATACATAGTCAAGGGGGTCCTTCATCTGTGAACTAATCGTCGCGACGTGGTACTAGGAACGATATGACATTGCAGTCTAATTGCTAATTTTTGTGTTTATAACCAAGCATATAGCAATCCACTTAGTTTGATTGCATCAAGTCACATTTCTCGCTTCCCCACATTTGTGTATCTGAGCATCTCAATTTCTATGGAAAATCCCGGAGAAATCAATATAACAACTGTCTCTCTTTACTAGAACTAACAATTTCTGGTTGTTTATTGTTTACGTTCAATATCTGGGGCCATATGCATAAAACTTCCTTAAGTTAAGTGTAAAACTTACCCTTAACGTGTAAGAATTTCACTTTACCAAGTGTCATACTTAAGGGCATACTCAGCAAAGGGCAACCCTTAACTTAAGTATTTCCAGGAATTGTGGTGTCAGCCAATGAAAAGTTCAGTATTCAAGGGGTTTCCCAGATTTCTTGAGTGTTATACTTAAGAAAGGTTTCTCAGTGTAGGCTGCATCTATATGAACATGACTGCAGGCGATGCTGTAATGCACTTTGTAGTATGTTCGGAACTGTGTAAAATGGCTGTTAACGGTGGAAAAGAAAAAACAGGAGGACAGAAAGAGGATACATGGTCTGTCAAATCAAAATCCTTGGTACAGTTCAATGTTGTCCTACCCTGGCCTAGCAGATAATTTCCCTGGCTTTTTTTGGCCAGTATGCATTAAAAACTGCATGGATAACAATATTCCAATGTGTGCCTGCCACAACTGCGAAGTTAAGGAGTCAGTTAAGGGAACTGTGACCACACTTAAAGTTAATGGTGATTTTAAGGCTTTCACTATTCCCAAGTACCTTTCTGCATCTCCCTTAAGCTAAGATTTCCACTTAAGTGATGATTTGAGGGAATCCCTTCGGATTTTCATACTTAAGTAGTTTTATGCATATGGCCCCTGGTGAATCAGTAGGCCTATGCCAACAAAACAGCTTTTCCCTGCCGTACTCGTTTGACAATTCTCTGAAATGAATACCGGTACTGCTGTATTGTATGTTACAAGTGTCTCTTATTTCTATTTGCTCTTGGTTTTGTTTAATTAAGGCGACAGGATGGACAGATGCTGGCTCATCTCTGTTGCTGTTACCGGCATCTCACTTTACTTACTTCAACATCTTCTGCAGTCGAGAGATGTTCTAATTCCTTGGACACAGGTGGGAGTGGTTATTGTCTACCATTGTCAACTCTGTAGATATATGGATTTGTATCTTTTCACTTAAACATGAAACGGTGGATGCGAGCTTTCCTGTATCTTAGCAGAAGCATTACAAAATCAGCGTAATGCGTATGACACGTGCATCGGAATCACTGCTGACGTCATGCCCGCTCTAGCCTATTCTGGGCACACCAAAGTTCGCGGTTTTTGGAGCTTTTCTCGAAAACGGACTAATTAATCCCCCTGGCTCAGATGCCTACACTTGGTCCAACGTCTGAAACTTTCAAAACATAACATTAATACGGCAAATACAAAAAGAAACCCCACTATACTTGGTCGCTCGAAGTGACAATTTTTGACATTGATCTCTGAAGCAGACCATCCTCGCACCCAGGGTCTTCACAACCAGCTCCCCAACTCGCGCTTGGTTCAGACCCTGGCGACATCCATGCCATTTTAGTGGGGAACCAGCGGAGCACTCGACTCCGCCGAATCCAGCCAATCACAGTGAAGCTTCTATCCTGTCTTGGTCATATCCCAAATATGGTAGCTGTAAAATTTTCTCGAGTCGCTGACAAACTCGCTGAGTTTCTGATTGTTCCTGAATTAACTTCGCATCAACATGACTCTCACGGATTATCTTGTCAACGAGGACGTACTGATGGGATCAGAACACGAAGGTATGATCCAGTTCGTGTGTTTGGGGCAGCTGTCATTCGGCAGCGTGCATAAATTATGGAATGAGATACAATGCTAGGAGCCTGGTATCCGGTAACTCGTAATACCAGATGTATGTGCAGACGTTGTAGCACTAGGCGCGATATTTGTCCATTACATCAAGTGGCATTTCCCCACTGCTTTGCATGGTTTGTTCGTGAATTACCAATTGGCGAGTACACATGAGGGAATGTCCGTCTTCCCCACCGAAACGGGGTGGATGTCCTCAGGGCACTGAGGGAGGGTACGACCGTAAATGACCTGAGATTCTCAGGATGGAAGCAGACGGATCATTGTCATTACGAATCCTGCACTCCGTGGCTCATTCGGGATGAGGTAGAAGAATATCTTATCGGGTCAAAACTCGTTCCCTTGGTCAAAAATAAAATTCAAGAGCCGGTGTAATGAATGAGAATGTTTCCCGT
>NMRB01002816.1:0-29912 GCA_002633025.1 Notospermus geniculatus
CTGCCACCTTCACGAAGGAATAAAACTAGTTTGCTGGCCACTGTTTGTAAACAAACCAGTTTGTTTACAACTTGGACGTCCAGCTCCTTTAATTCCCGGGGGTTTTGATCCCTGTCACACCTGTACCCTATCTTACATAATTAAACAAAGATAGTATGCTGATTGATTTGATGTGGATAGCAATCGAGGTCCATTGAATATCCATCTCATATACTGTACCTATACTGAGTAATAGCGACAGTGCATTAAAAATGTATAGGGTCCGCTTTTCACCATAAGCCCTTGTTACACTACATAAACCCGTGTCGAACCCGGGTTTTTTCTGTCCACACCCTGTTAAAAACGCGGTGTAATCCCCTCCGAGCTCGAACGGGTTTTGGAGGGCTTAATTTAGGTCCCCGTCACAAAATGTGAGTAGTGTTGACGGGCACCGGGCCTCAGGAGGTATTTTTCACAGCCGGGCTAGACCCGGGTGTCAAAAAACCCGGGTATTTCTATGTAGTGTAACCACGGCTATAGTGATTAAGGACGAAGACAACATCGATGATGATGAAATGAATAGTGATATGCATCCCGTGTCCATTTACCTTTTGGCCTGAGTGTACCACATGAATACGATTACCTCAGTTGTATTGTCAAAAGGTGCTGTCAAAAGACAAGTAGGCTACTTACGTAATTTGAATGCACTGTTCCTATGACTTAGTAGGGTCAGTATAATTCCTCCAAGGTGCAGCATACAGTAGGCTACTTCGCCCATTGAGACACTCCTTTTAAAATGATTTAACCTGGTTTAGAAAACCGATAATAGCGTCGGAGGTCAAATGCCAGAACCGAACTTCAGGCAAACAGAAAAAACACCGTACAACAAGAGCTATTGTTATTGTATCAAAGGGTTGGTATCAAATTGATGTACGCGTCATACAATGTATTTTCTGTAATCGCATCTAATGGTTCACATGTATTTTCTTCTAAGTTACCTCCAAAGTATCATTTTACTCATGTTGATTATTCGGCTCTATAACTATATTGGGGAAGGATGAGGTTTCATATTGCCGTGTGTTATAATGGTAATTGTATGTGCGCCGATCGACTTCGAAATTACATGTATTACCATTCGGCACAGAATTGCTAAAAATTTTGATGTCGTGGCAGTCACATAATAAATTTACGTTCGGAACAAGGGAGAACGAAATAAAAGTGGAAAATAAGATGTGGGAATCTTGGCACTTTTGCGCAAATTTTTCAATTTCTCAAACTGGGATGGAATTTTTCCCATTTTGAGATATTTTCCTAAAACGACATGACATTTTGTCTGATTTTTCGGGCGATATTTCTCAAAATGAGGAAAAAATTCATCCCAATTTGAGAAATTGAAAAATTGTGCAAAATTTTCCTCTCCTCATTTTCTCCCATCCACGATTTTGAGAGGCACGCCTGAAGAACGCGTTACAAATAAATTCACCAGCAGGTTTTAGGCGGCAGCGAAAGTTCAAAGAAAGAGCGAAATAGCTTCAAAAAGGCTAGTTCTCTCACATGATATACTTGGAGTCCCCTGTGTCGAAGACACCCGGGCGAAGACATCGCCAATATCAGACACAACTAGAACTGTGAAATTTGCTTGACAGCAAATTTGATGGTCCCTACATCAGAAAATGGAAATTGAATGAAGAAAGGGCAAGGAGGGGTATCACTAGTGTGGCACAGAGTCAGGGAGGGGAGGGGATGGGCAGAGAGGAGGGGAGGGAGAGAGGCCTGCCTTCAGAGACCAGAGGAAGGGCCAAGTGGTGGAGACGGAGACGGATCCATCATTCGTGCCTGAACCAAACGAAAAACAAACAAACCAAGGGAAATATCAAAGTTCATCACTTCAGAATAAAAACCTCTTCAAATTCAGTAATAAAGTCATTTTTTGAAACTATTAACATTTCAGACCTGGATACAAATATTGACTACTCGATGGTACTGCTTTATTTTGAGGTCATTGAGTAATTTTCTTGGAATCGTGTGCCAATTGAGTGTGGAAGAAGGTAGATAGAAAGAAAGAAAAATTTCCTACCTACCCAGTGGTATCAAGATGTGTAGGGACCATTGTTTTATAATCGGGGTAATGACTTGGTGAACTCCATCATAAAATAAACATCACTTTATTAACAGCCATCTTGGCGCGGGAATCGCCGAACTCCAATCACAGGAATCTACATTGATGTAGGGGGCAGCACCAGCTAGAGCCTGGACAGGTCTCAGTTGACAGATCCGAAAGAATACTATAACATCCCCTCTTTGTTAGATAAGTCCAATGACCTTTCAGAAAGTACCACAATAACAGTCCAAGTGTCCCTTGAATCTGAGATATGTAGACCACCAAGATATTGCCAAGTGCAGGAGTCCAAATGATCAACTTTTATTAATTACTACTCTGTAAGTCTCTATTAGTCCAAATCACTGCAAAAAAAACTTAGAACTTGTGAAAACACTTGTAAACATAACACTTAGATTTTAAACTATAACTGTAATGAGCACAAGAGAATTATCCTGTATCCTTGTCCCAGTCCTCCATTTACCATGTTTACCACACTTACTTACACACCATTTGCTAATATCCGCTCAATGACACTGAATCAAACACGACACTGACTTTCTTTTCTTTTCTTTTTTACTCTTTGATTTTACACATACACTTCTAGCACTTTCATTGATTCACGTAATCCTTGTTGAAATATTTCGAATTTGGTTTCGATACCCGACTTGATCTCCTCAATGTTTCAGTAGCTTCTATATTTTCCATAGTTTCGTTTCTATTCAACTCACTTCCTGGAATTTGCGTCCCTTCCTTCGGAATATCCTCCGGAATATGAAAGTCATCATCCTGGTCAACTGTTGGTGGATCCTCGTTTGTTCTCTTAAGATGCACTCGATTACGTTTGAACTTCCTGATTCCTGTGTCAACTTCATAAGAGCGATCTCGAAGTTCTTTCGTGACAACAGCCTTTTTCCAAGATTTTTCATGTCCCTGTGGTTGTATGCGCACGGTGTCTCCACTCTTCAATGGAGCAAGATCTTTTGCGTTCTTATCATAGTAATGTCTTTGGCGCTCTTGACTAGCCTCAAGATCTCTTCGAGTCTCATCCCAGTTCACAACTTCAGGTTTCAGCAGTTCAGCCTTTGTCGGTAACAGCGTACGCGTTCTTCTAGCAAGAAGTCTCTGTGCAGGGCTATTTGTTAACCCTTTAGATGGCGTGTTCCTGTAGTCTAGGATAGCAAGATATGGATCGGATTTAGACTTGATGGCTTTGCGCAATAACCGTTTGGCGGACTTAACAGCGGCTTCGATCTTACCGTTGCTCTGGCTCTGATATGGCATTATCGGATCATGTACAAAATCCCAATCTTTCGCAAACTGTTGGAACTCCTCAGAAATAAATTGAGGTCCATTGTCACTGACCACTTTGGACGGGCAACCATATCGCGCAAAGTGGTTCTTTAGCTTGAGTATTACAGCATTTGAGCGAGTGTCAGTGATACGATCTATTTCCCAGAAGTCGGACAGATAATCCACAGTGATAAGATAGTCCTTTTCATAGAGGGTGAAGAGATCTGTTCCGATGACCTCCCATGGTCTTTGAGGGATTTCGCGACACTTCAACGTTTCGCGTTGTTGTTTCTGTTCGAACTCATGACATGTACCACATCGACTGATGTCTTGTTTTATTTCGTTCGTCATTCCGGGCCAGTACAGTGACTCTTTCGCTCGCCGAAGGCATCCTTCAGTCCCTATGTGCGCTTTATGTACTAGTTCTCTCATTACAGTCTGTAGCTCCTTGGGCACAATGACTCTTTCGCCACGAAACACGAGATCATTTTCGACAGTAATCTCATCACGGATAGAAAAGTAGTGGCGAATGCTAGGCGACACTTCTCTAGCATGGGCAGGCCAACCTTTGAGGACAGTTTCTTTCAGTAACTTCATGTCTCCGTCAGACCTGGTAGCTTCTTTCAGCTGTTCCAATCTTTCCTTGCGAATGGGTAGAGCCTTAGTTACATTGACTTTATCAAACTCCGTTGGGCCTTTCTCATGATTCGGCATGTACGCACGGCTCAGCATATCGGCAACATGCATCTCTGTCCCCTTATGATACACAATAGTAATGTCATACTGTTGGGTGCGCATTATCATTCGCTGCAGACGTTTTGGTGCAGCAGCTAACGGTTTCTTAACTATCGACTCCAAAGGCTTGTGGTCAGACAGTACTGTAGTGTGCCTTCCATAAGTGAACTGATGGAAACGTTCCAAAGAGAATACTATCGCCAGCATCTCTTTTTCTATCTGCGCATATCTCACTTCTGTAGGTGTCAGCGCGCGACTGGCATAGTACAACGGACGACCATTTTGCATAAGGCTACTGCCTAAACCCTTCTCGCTTGCATCACATTGGATAGTCAGTTCAAGTTTTGGATCATAATACGCCAAAACAGGTGCCGTTGTAGCTAATTCTTTAGCTTTCTGAAACGCTTGTTCATGACAGTCAGTCCATTTGAATTCCTCATCCGAATTCATCAACGTGCGCAGTGGTTCCAACACATCGGACAACTTCGGTAAGAATTTAGCGAGGTATTGAATGAATCCAATGAAGCGCTGAACCTCAGCTTTGTCCTTGGGGCTCGGAAGATTCACGACCGCCTCAATCTTCTTAGGATCAGCTTTCAGTCCTTTGTCCGTCAACACGTGACCTGTGAAGTCAATCTCAGGTTGTCTCAGTTCCAGCTTCTCTAAGTTGAAGATCACACCATTCTCCTCAGCGCGAGTTAGCAGATCATCCAATCTCTGATCATGTTCGCGACATGCGTCATCCCAGGTATCTCCAACACCGTACACAAATACATCATCCGCAATGTGCAATACACCTTTGAGCCCTTCTAAGACTTGCGCAAGACGTTTACCGAAGATCTCACTCGACACCGATAACCCAAATGGCAACCTTTTCCAGCGATAACGTGCAAACGGCGTCTGAAAGGTTGTGAGGTAACTCGACTCCTCATCTAGCTCACAATGCCAGTATCCATTGGATAAGTCCAGTTTTGAGAATACTTTAGCCTTTGACAGCTCGGGTAGTATGTCCTCAATTACCGGTAACTGGTGGTGCTCACGTCTCAGTGCCGCATTTAACGGTGCAGGGTCAAGACACACACGCAACTTCCCTGACGGTTTCTCAGCGACTACATACTGGTTTACCCATGGTGTGGGCTCACTCACTGGCTCAATCACATCCTTTGTCACTAGATTATCCAATTCCTCCTTGAATCTGTCACGCAATGCAACCGGAACTCTCCGTGGAGGACGTACTACAGGCTTAGCGTTTGGGTCAACTTCTAGGTGGACTAAGCCTTTGAACTTCCCCACTTTAGTGGTATCAAACACACCAGCATGCTTCGCTATGATAGGATCCTTCAAGTATTCTTCACGAACAGCAGATACACGTTTGAAGTTTTCACTGTTCACAGTGATCAGACCCATTTGCTGTACAGCTTTTACACCAAGTAGCGGTACTAGGTCCTCATTCACGATCACGAACTCAACAGAATACAACTTTCTGTTCTCTGGATTCCTAACATGTAAGCGACATTTCCCAAGCGGTACGACTCGATCATTGTTGTACATCTGCAGGACCTTGTTCGTTTTCTGCAACACGATATTATCGTTCAAGTATTTCTTAGGCAATATGTTGACACCAGCTCCGCTGTCAAGTTGGAACTTTATCGGTTTGTTCGCAATGCGCATTTCAGCAAAGATCTCATCCTTGTCCGCACTACACTCAACTTGATTCACAGCCGTACAGCTTATCCTGCCGATAAATTCAATGTCATCCTCGGATTCCGAATCGCTTTCCTGCACGCCATGAATCCTTCTATTACGATCAGCGCTGGATGTACACTTTCTTGCAAAGTGATTCAGTCCCTTGCATTTCGAGCACGTTTTCCCATACGCAGGGCATTTATTTCGATCCTTCTCGTGATTGTTCCCGCAGAACTTGCAATCAATCATTTTCGAGCTGAAACCTCCTGGAGCACTGCTGGGTTTTGACTTGGAACCCTTGCGACGGTCCGGTTCACGTTTTGACTTTTCCTTATGTACACGGTTTATATCTGGCTTCGAGGTGCTTGTCGAGTCTGCGATATCCTTGACCTGAGAGCTGACGGCCTCTGCGGACTTACACATGTCAACACACTTGTTTAGGGTTAACTCTCTCTCCTGCAAAAGTTTCTTTCTGATTGCTTGGTCACGGATCCCTAAGACTATCCTGTCTCGAATCAGCGAGTCTTTTAGGCATTGACAAAAGTTACAAGTTTTCGCCAGTTCATACAGCTCTGTCAGATACGCTTCAAATTTCTCACCAGTTCTCTGCTCTCTACTATTGAATTTAAAGCGCTCATAAGTCTCATTAACAGTTCCGATAATGTACTCCTCAAACTTTTTAATGATGCATTCCAAACTTTCAGCAGATTCAGGGGGTCGTTTCGTGGCATCGAACTTGAACCCGTTAAATATCTTCATCCCTTGTATCCCTAGACTTGTGAGGAATAGGGCAATACGGTACGGTTCACCCTTCTTCTCAAGCTCTGCAATCACGGCATAGTTTCTCCACAATTGTAACCACAACTTCCAGTTTTCAACGGCTGTCGATTGGTCACTTAGGTCAACCGCCGAGGGGGGCTGGATGGGCGGTAGGTAGGGTGCAGGGGTAGGCACTGAGGCTTGTATACCACCACTAGCCTCCATGCTGGGTGCCACTCCGAATTCGATTTGATTTCCGTCAGTCATTTTGATACAAATGTACTACGATTCACTGTGCATTGCTCAGTGCAGATGACATGCCGTTCCAACACTCCACACATTCACCTCCTAATCTCACTTCTAGGGCTGTTGACAGGAGTCGTGGACAGTATCAGTCTATAGTTCATGTATTTATCACCCTTTTCACTACTTTTACAGCTGTCACCATGTTTTATAATCGGGGTAATGACTTGGTGAACTCCATCATAAAATAAACATCACTTTATTAACAGCCATCTTGGCGCGGGAATCGCCGAACTCCAATCACAGGAATCTACATTGATGTAGGGGGCAGCACCAGCTAGAGCCTGGACAGGTCTCAGTTGACAGATCCGAAAGAATACTATAACAACCATAACATGCATTGCGGTATGCAGCTGACAGTAGGCCTACAGGTTGTGCCAGGATATAGGCCTACAACTTCCTGGTTCCTGAGAAGTGTGGTGTCGATCTTCTTCATTATTATTCATGATAGGTGAGACACTTGGGAATATAATTTCCCCGCAGAAAATTTTTATAAGGCCCTTTACCGCGCAATGTTGGATTTTTAGGCCATTTGCGAACATTTAGGACAAGAAAATGTTTTGCTGTACGGTATCACCTGCGTGATTTGATGGTTGGTTGGTTATCAATGGAACTTACATGTACAATGCATGAAAAAAGGCAACCGAAAAACAACCCAAGATAAACAAAACAAACCCATCACAGGTAAAATATTCTGAGAATTAGACACTTTAATGATTTATTAATGATTGCCTGAACCCTGAACAAACTAATATTTACATGGTAAAATCACTACAGTACAGATTACAATTGACATCCCTACGGCTTTGCGTAAGTTACACGTAACTTAATATGTTTTGGTTGCGCATAACCCACACAGCGTAAGTCATATGTACGGAACGCAAATTATACTCATGTAATGTAATACTGCCTGAAATGTCGCTTGCGGTTTTCACTGAGATTTCCAACAAGATTTGCGTATTTACGCAAATATGCACGTTATCTAAATACCCCTGGTTGCATAACATACATATTAAGTTATGTGCCGGTTACGCAGATACTAGATCTCGAGTTACACGTAACTTATGTGTAACATAGTTTGTAGGTTGCGTGTAAGTTACGTGAATCTGGGGATGCCACTTGTGATCTGTACTGTACAACAGAAACCGTTAGTATTCACTTAACAATACCATAGTTGTTGCAATGAGGAAACCGCATGGCGTTTATCCCGACAGGTCGGCGCCACTGAACTGATGTCATTGACGTCGTTTTAAGTGTTGACGCTACGTCATGAAAAAATCAGCTGTACATTTTCTACATGAAAAATGAGATAAAACGTTGTCATTATCGCCATCCTATCTCTTCATTTTAAGGAAAAAAGCACCGAAAAATGCAGAAATTTTTATCTGCTAGAAAATGATGTAAATGTTAATGCCAGGCGACTGAAACAAATGGGTTGTTTTCACGCCAGAAGTAAATGGAAATAACGTTAGAAAAATAAAACTTTGGTCGCACCACTCGCAGTGCCACATCGTGACGTTAGTTCCTCCGGTTTCCCATTAAT
Source organism: Notospermus geniculatus (assembly GCA_002633025.1). Lineage (NCBI taxonomy): Eukaryota > Metazoa > Nemertea > Pilidiophora > Heteronemertea > Lineidae > Notospermus > Notospermus geniculatus. The sequence continues at coordinate 8,397 of NMRB01002816.1, forward strand.
ACAATATGATCATGATGATAGGACTGGGTTACCATCAAAAGCCCAGGAGTGATAATCCCATATATTGCACCTCACCCCACGATAACTGTTTGTCAGTGGTCTCCAACCCAAAAGCAGTGTAAAATGTGCCCATACATATTAAGACCAGGGGCCTGTTTCACAAAAGCTTGAAGTCATTTTAACTCAATGTATTTTCCATTTGGTTAAAGGTACCGTATAGCTTGAAGTCATTTTAACTCAATGCATTTTCCATTTGGTTAAAGGTACCGTATAGCTTGAAGTCATTTTAACTCAATGTATTTTCCATTTGGTTAAAGGTACATGTACCATTAGTTAAAATCATTTTATGAAACAGACCCCAGTTCGTTTCTCTACAACATCCCTCCTGGTAAAACATAATATTATAACACAAAATGACTTTCTCACAGGATGGAAAAAAGAAATATTGAAAAGAAGAAATGCCTACACCTAACAACGACTACTGATTGAAACTGTTGATAAATCATAAATGTACCAAAACCTTGTAAACCTGGCACCGATACTGGTACATGTAGAATTGGATCTCACATCAATTAAGTTTTAAGTGAAGAAACTGCACATAACACCCGATTACCTAAAATACTTGAATCAGTGGTAGCAATCACACTACGCAGAGGCGTAGTACTAGCTTTTATGGCCTAGGGGGCAAAATTGATTGAGTCTGGAGGTCGAAGTCGGAGGAGGGTCTGGGGGTCCTCCCCCCAGAAAACAGAAATTTTTTTTATATCTACATCACCTCAGATGCATTTTCCCGACATCTGACACCACAATAACTTGGCTGGGAGAGGGAAAATGACCTTTTAGAGGAAAAAATTGCTTTGTCCCTTTTTGCTCTGGGGGCATTTGCCCCCTGCCCCCTAGCTACGCCCCTGCTGCTGTACAAAGTACACGTAAATTGAACTCAGAATGCCAGCATTTTTGGTCTAGGCCTAAATATTACAAACGTTCCGTGTCCAAATAATCCTGGGGCGCCTACCTGGGTGTTTTTGTCATGGGAAGCATTTGAGAGCTAATTCAGATCCAGGAATTCATGTACAATACAGACCACAATTGACATCCCTACAGCTTCGTGTAAGTTACGCTAACTTATGTCTTGGTTGCACGTAACTCACCGTGTAACTTGCGCAAATTATGCGCATGTAATACTGCATGAAATGATGCGCAACATACATGTAAGTTACGCGCAGGTTACGTACATGTAGACACAAGCCCCCGAGTTACGCATAACTTACACGTAACATAGCTCGGAGGTTGCATGTGAGTTATGCGAATTTACGGATGTCAATTTCGATCTGTACTGTAGTGTATGCACAAAAACACCCATGTCCTATGTTGATGTCATGTACATTTTACCTACATTTTACGGTCGCCTGCACCAGGACGGAACAGTCGGCATCAAGCGAAGAAACCATTTATTCTACGAACTAGTGAAATACTAACACAGACATGACGGAAGTGAAAGATTACAATACCAGGCCAGACTGTCCTTCAGAAAAAAATAGATATAGAACAATATAACATGAATTCATTTGCTTTTTGATTCTGATATCGTTGAAGAATTTTCAAGGGGAGCTATTTTCATCGGGAACTATGTCGTCAGGGCTCACTTGAGCAAAGCATGCACAACAGCCTTGGAGTTGAGGTTCTTCAGATCGGTGTAGGTTTGACCGGTTCCAACAAAAACAATAGGCTGTCCTGTTGTGTACGTCATTGAGATGGCCGCACCAACCTGAAGCAGAAGGATGATACATAATCATTACACAGTCTACTCTCGTTATACCGCCCACCGTTAATGCCAAACTCGCTTTACGCCAGCCCAACCGCTCTAAACAAAAATTCCAAATGCAGTTTTCCATTAGCTTCCACCATACTCGCTTTACTGCCATCCGCCAGGTGCCTTTGCTGTATGAGTTCCAATAACATTAAACCAATGCATTTTCCGTTGACTATACCACCAGCACAAATCGCCAATGTATAATGTAAAGCAGGAAAATTTCGCGTGCAGGTAATTTTCGCGAGAGTGTATGAGTCGCGAAAATTTCCTGTCGCGAATATAAATACAGGCAAGTGATAAATATGGTCCGTGAAAGAAAACTGAAAAAAAATGGCAGAGACTCGCGAAAATATCCTGCAGCGAATATGTCTATAAATCTTGATTCGCGAAAATTTCCAGCCACGAAATTATCTTGCCAGTAAATCCAAAGTAAACATGCTAAAAACAAAAGTCGTCGGGCCTGCTTCCTGGTTCACTTTGTTCATGGCGCCGTCCACATTGTCTGATTGTTGTTTTGTTTACTGCAGGCTGACTCCCCACGTGTGTGACACACACTGTGTCCTGATCATTTTGGTTCCTAAACGCCGCCACTTGGGCTAGAAAGGCTGATGACGGGTCAATACAATGGGTCAACCCCTGAACAACGAATACATTACTCAAACAGTAAGTTAAGAACAACTCACAGTGAGAGCTAAGAACTTTTCAATGCTTACCTTATCATCAATAGTATCAAACTTGGTAAGGACGATGCCGTCTATCAACCTCGGGTTGGTCATGTTGGAGTGATCGGCCAGCGCCTGGTTGAACTTAACCAGCTGATCTACAGCCTCGTTTCCAACCAGAGCCTCTCCCACGAACAACACGAGGTCGGGTTGGTTCACTTTTATCAGCTGAAATGGTCAAACCACATGTGTAGGACAGGGTCATGAATTGGCATTTGGCTGGATTTATATAGAGACCTTTTTCACTGACGAACTTCTCAAGTTCTGTTGGTACTATGGTAGATCTAAAATGTCGTGAATGACAAGTGCCCTTTTTCAGGCTAGCGTGCCTTTTTCACAGAGATTGCACCAAGGACATCTGAGCTGCTAGATATAGCCCTGAGATGAAGATGTACATGTACCGGTACATGTAATTACCTTAGCGAGAGCCCTCATCAATGGCTCGTTGTCCTGCATACGGCCAGCAGTATCGACCAAGACAACATCCAATTTACAATCACGAGCTGAAAACCGTTAAATTCCAGTTAATCGTATAGAGGCCTTGCAAATGACGTCACAAGCAGCCATGCTGGGGGGCACATGCTGCAGAAGCGCAATGAAATGAGCCGTGCATGACCAAATGACGTTCGGTTACGTCAAACAATGGCGTGGCGCACTTCGCGCAAATCACGTCACCGTCGGCTCACACCCCTGCGCCCTGTGCCCTCCAGTATGGCCGCCAGAATGACGTCATTGCAAGGCCTCTATTGCAGCCTGTGACAAACTTTGAGCGAGATTTCAGTGGTATTTGCAAAACCTTGTTCAGAAGTCGAAAACTGAAGAAATCCATAGAAAGAAAGAAATCCTGCGAAATCAATATGTCCTCCACCGTGACGTGTGGAGGCCATAATGATATCTGACAGTTGGGAAAAATATCTGAAATCTTGGTACTGATATCTGACAATTGGGAAAAATATCTGAAATCTTGGCACTGATATCTGACAATTGGGAAAATAACTGAAATCTTGGCATTGATATCTGACAATTGGGAAAATATCTGTAATCTTGGCACTGATATCTGACAATTGGGAAAAATACCTGAAAATTGGCACTGATATCTGACAATTAGGAAAAATATCTGAAATCTTGGCACTCTGATATCTGACTACAATTGTGACCCTCCACAGCAAAACCAGTTGTATGTTGCTAAGAAGGTGCGCCTCAACGAACTAAGATGACACCAGGAATGGAAGAAATAGATTATTTCAGATTTCATAACAGACAGACAATATTGAAATTGATAAACATTTGGTCTCAATATGCCAAGCTGAGAGCGACATGCGACTGGTTTTGCTGTGGAGGGTCACAATTGGGAAAAATACCTGAAATCTCGGCACTGATATCTGACAATTGGGAAACATGTCTGAAATCTTGGCATTGATATCTGACAATTGTGAAAAATACCTGAAATCTTGGCACTGATATCTGACAATTGGGAAAAATATATGAAATCTTGGCACTGAAAGAGCTTAACTCAAATCAATGACTCACCGAAGTTGATTGCCTCCATAGCAATCCCAGCAGCATCCTTGCCGTAGCCTTTCTCATAGAGCTGCACCATCTGAGTGCCGTTGTGGGCCGCGGCAGGGTGGAGAGCATTCAGTTTGCGGGTATGCGTGCGTAGCTGTTCAACAGCGCCTGCACGGAAAGTATCACATGCAGCAATGAGAACACGGAAGTTGTTTTCCACGAGCCAGAAGGCGATCTGAAGAATATGATGATTAAGTTTCGATCAAATTTGTTCGAGAAACCAGATTCAGGCGCATGTCCAGGGGGTCCGCCCCCCCTGCTCGCACAGACCATAGATTTTTTTACATAAATAAAAGGGAAGAGGCAAGTAGATACTGGTTAATGGCGTCTTTCACAAAATTTTCAATCTGCAACTCATCTCTAATCATGAGGAACCTGAAGGGTCCTGCCTGAGTAACTTGCACTGTCAAACAGAGTTGCGCTCTCCATCATGAGCACCACTCACCTTGGCAAGATTGGTGGACTTCCCCACCCCGTTAACGCCACAGAATGTAATAGTAAATGGTCGCCTCTGTTGCTTGGCTTCCATGGCATCTCGTAGTATATCAATGCGACGTTTTGGAGAGAGAATCTGAACACATGATTCCTGAACTGTGTGCTTCACCGTCGAGTTGATAGCTGGAAGAGATACACAAGGGTCATCAGAAAATACTGATAGTTGGCCCATCAAGCTGAACACCCTGCGATACAGATGAAAATTCCTTCCAGATGGGATGCTATCTACAGTAGAAATCTCATAAGTCGGACTCAAGTGACCGAGAGAATTCATCCGACTTAGAAGTAATCCGCCTTGTGAAAGTCGGATAAAATCCCAGTTATGTGGAAGTCGACAAAAATCTGACTTCTGGCTTAAGGCCACAAAGGCCCAGATGGAAATGGATCTAAAGCACCAGCCTGAATAAAAACACATGAACTGAAAAGAGGAGTGAGGCGCGATCCAACTTCCACGATAAATTTTTTCATTGGAAATGTATTAGAAGGAACCTGGCCATTTCATCCGAGATAGCTGAAAATCCGACTTAGGGTTCAACTTAGGCGATTATTTTTTATTTGAATAACGTTACAGAAAATCGAGACTTCTCAAAGTCATCCGAGATGGGCGTTTTTCCGACTTGAATATCTCCGACTCAAGTGTTTTCCACTGTATTACTTACAGATCGCCCAATATTGTCCAGTAATCATGATAATGAGCCCAGTTGGAGCTCACGGTTTTCGATACAATAATTAAAAAAAATAAACCAACTTACAACTGAATGTTCCAAGCACACGTCCTTCCAGCTTAGTTGAGACAGATTGGCACAACTGATCAGCAATATCTGCTGCAACATTTTTGGCGATAAGGTGGTCTCTCATCTTGGCGAGTCCTGGTTCAACATCCTCCTTGGTGAGGGTCTTAGAACCAACCAGTCCTTTAAGAGTAGAGAACCAGCCACCTTTCCCCTTACTAGCACTGAAATGGACAGACAGAATATAGGCCTACTCCTCCTGCAGCGGTACATGGAGTCCAGATGCAACTTAACCACTTTAGTACCAGACAGTGCGTCATTATGACGTCATCAGGACATCATGTAGTGCACTTTTGCATGCCACGCTAATGCAATACGTTTGTGATGCCATGGTAGCGTCACGACATCATGGGCCGATAAACTGGTCTGTGGTAGCAAAATGGTTAAGCGAAATGGTTAAAGCTAGGAATCCACTGCTGATTTTCTGCGATTGAATACACCGCAAGGAACTGACACTGGTCACCAACCTGAAATCGATCACATCTTCGCCATTGGTGGAAATCATGTCTACTAGTCCGCTACAGCAATCGAGTGCCCAGTTGCAACGCAACCCAGGTGCAAAGCAAGTCACAACACAAAATCTGGTTGAAAATCACAGGTGGATTCCCCGCTTAAGCAACATTCACACTGGCCCTATAGGGCCAACATCCATTTTGACTCGAACCAATCATTGTTTGAAACATTCACACTCACAACACATTGAAATCGATCTGGCTAAAATGCAGATGTGAATGTTGCTATTATCTAAAAGAAGCTTTAGATATGGGACCCAGTCAACAGGTTTCTGGAGATGACAACTGGGAGACACGCACCCTTTTTTGGAGGTTACCAACTCCTCCTCCTCTTCCTCCTCCTCCTCCTCTGAGGAACTCTCCGTATCAAGGTCCTTCAAACCACCCTTCATCTGGCCAACCAAGGACAGCTGCAAACAACACATTCAGATGTACAGATATGTGGTAGTCACAATTCACACAGGCTGCCATATTGTCGGTCAAAAAACCCAGCGTCAACACTACAGGTGACGATGTCAAAACATTGCACATGGGCCCACCTCACTGAAACTTTGAATGGAGAACAAAATGGCGACCATTTGACGGCCAGTCACGTGACACCTCTATAAGACTTACTGCCTCCTCGTCTGGCACGATTTCTTCCCCAGTTTCAACTGCCCCGTTTTCCCCGGCTGGTTTACTGAAGTCCAGAGCCTTCGTCTCCTTCATGGTGACCGCCCCCTTGTCCCAAACACGGGCCGATTTGCCCTTCTTCTTTGGCTCTGATGGTTCCTCAGTCTTCTTGCTTTTGCTGGAAAAGAGGAGGTTAGACAAGGTCAGGATGGATCAATGAAAAATTCTGAATAAAGAGCTGAATGCCAAATAAGACATTATTACTTGTTCTGATAATAAGCAAGAAGTCAATCTCCAGAATTCACGAATTTTCGACCCCAACCGGGGTCTTTTTCAAGTGGAACTTTACAATCTGAAACTCTAGAAAAGACTGAGCTGAAACCCGAATGTAGAACTAACACCTGTGTAGACAGGATGAGTGAGCAATTAAGGAAAGAATAGTGGCCAAGCACCACGGATGGTTGCTGGACCTAATTAAGAGAGTGGATGTAATTAAGGAAAGAAAAGTGTCCAAGCCCCACGGATGGTTGCTGGACCTAATAAAGAGAGTGGATGTAATTAAGAGAGTGGATGTAATTAATTGGAATTACTTGTTCTGAGACGATATTGGGTCAATTTAATGAACGAGGATGGAGGAGGATGTCTGATTCTCCAGAAAAAACCTGTGCAGTCATCCACAGTTCAAAAGGAGCTGTTCGTTTCTGTCACTTGAGGAATCTGAGTTGTGATCCTGGGGAAAACGGAAAAAACTATGCACTTGCAAATTGCAGGATTATTTGTTGTGCTGTACAGAATAATTGCTGCAATTTGCAGCATCATAGCTCTCTCCATTTTCTCAAGGATCATAACTCAGATTCCTCAATTGACGAAAGGGAACAGCCCATATCCGAGAGAGTGACAGCATCACGGTCTTCCGAAGTAGCCTTAAGTCCTATCTCTTTGGTCGTTACCACAATCATGCTTTTGTGGAATTTGGCACGTTAAATACCCTAAATCGTATCGTATCGACGTATCGTAGCCCCTTTTCTGGGGTGACTTCCCCAGACTCGCCACTCGGGGCGCACTGCTGACTATCACTTTTCTGTGAATGGTTCGTATGATTGCAGCAGCCAGTAGGCCTAACTGAAAATCTTGGTGAGAACACAGCTACTATATGTACCACTCTTGATTTTTTATATTCATCATCATTAATTCCTTCACTGCCAGAAATCACGTAGTTGGGACCACTTTTGCCCCCAAATACTGACCAGAAATAAGTAAGATACAGACACAAAATTAGGCGTTAAATGTTACATGTAGTTATCATCCCAACCTTTCAGTAGAAAACATCAAAGTGACTAAAGTTATTCCAGTAAAAGTTGCAAAAATTCTTGACAGAAATGATTTTTTGCACAAAAAACTATGATTTTTTTACCCCAAAAAGGACCACAGCACACCCCTGCCCACCCTCTGGGTCCCAAAAACCACAAATTTTGATGGTCCAAAGCAATAGAAAGTGAAAGAAACCAGTGGAATGCATAGGAATCATTAGCGATTGGTGAGACATCTGATGGTCATCTACTAAACTAAAGTTGAAAAACGTTGATCGACGTTTTTTGGCAGTGAAAGAGTTTAAGGGTGTTAACTGTGGAATAACACCCCTTTTCTCCTCTATTTACATACACGTACCTTTTCTCCCCTCCCTTCATTTTCTTCTTGAAAAACTCTTCACGTCTTTTTACAATGTCATCTACTTCCACGTCTCCATTAACAGCCTTGAGGGGGCGTTCTTCTTTTGGCTTAGTTTCTTTTGGAGCTGAAATAAATTTAAGCGGAGAATTTTAAAACTGACCTAACAGATCTCATTCTGAAGACCACCACACAAGCACAAAATTGAGGTTGGCCATCAGATTTAATCTGACATCATCGCTATAGTCATGTACCATAAATTGCGGACCATGTTTACATGGCGTCAGTGACGTCGCAATGCATCAGCATGTGTTGGATGCACTACGGCGTCACGTCACGTCGTCCGCAATTTTCGGTACACATCTATAGTGACTGATTGGATCAGTTGCTTCCAGTTGCAAGTGCGATGTACGCTAGGCTTCATAGTCATCCCTTGGTATTACGTAAGTGCACAAAACGTCTGACATAGCAGGGCCGTATTTAGCTTTTTGGTCCTGGGGGCAAAAGCCTCTCTGGTGGGGGGGCATAAGACCTTTTTGTCGCCCAAAATCCGCATGAAAATCACGTTTTTGTTTGGCCCTGGGAGGCAGCTGCCCACCCCCCCCCCCCCCCCCCCCCCCNCGGCCCTGCATGATATCATGTAGGTTTCTGTTCTGTTCTATTTTTTCAACATGGAAACTTTAGAATTGAGTGATTTTTTTAGGATGAGCCATGCCAACATTTCATAATGCAAAGTACAACTCTTGCAGACGAATGTTATAAAACTGCAAATTTCTACAGGAAAATCTCAAGTGATCACGACGCCTGCTCTCCTTCCATCAATTCCTCAACCTCAAAACTCCATAAAAAGCATTACCCTTCACCCAATGAGAAACATTCAAACATCATAGCCACATAAAAATTCACTCACAAATATCTTTCATCTCTAAGGCATTCTCTGAAGAAAGCATAGAATATACTGAACCAAGGAACACGTGGGAAGAAAAGAACTGCTAGCAGTGTGTATGAGTATGCTCCTCAGTGATTTCAGCAGGTGGTTATGATCCAAGGAAACTGAACCAAATTGATTCGATGAAATATTCTCTGAAATGTGTCCTGAAGTGGATATGCAGCTTATGTGAATTTGGATCATGGCCCACCTGCTCACAGCTTGCACTCTACCAGCAAAAAAGTACTACAGAAGCATATCCAGAAAATACTTCATTTTGGCGATTGTGACCTGGTGATAATCAGTTACCATGGTTACCTGTTTGTTTCTTGGATTTATTTTCCTTCCCTTTGCCCTTGGCATCATCCTTCTTGTTCTCAATCATAGACGCCACTGTCTTTTGCGACTTTTGAGAATCTTCGAACTTCCGCATTTGCCTGAAAATTTACCGAAATGAACAGTCAGTGACAAGGCCTGTGACGATCGCTGCACATGCGCTCACGGTAGGAATCGTAAGCAAAGTGCGGACGTCCGCCGCACACTGTACAGTCTCGCTTGGCCAGACGCTACGGGCTTACCCCTTCGGTAAGTCACACTCCGCGTCTGGCTCTTTTAGAGATTAACAGTCATGAAGACCGCGTGGTGGCAGCACGGGCACGGGCACTTCTCATTTCGCTTAGTTTCGAGGAATTTCCACGGCAATTATGAGTGAGAAAGAGCGGTGACTGGCTGGAGCCCAGTGGAGTGCCATCTAGTGGTGTTAACGGCTTTTGAGCCCCAAAAGTGCCAGCGTGTGGAAGACCGGGACGTCGGATACACACTGGGACCAAAATTATCAAACGTGTTTGATATTCACTTTTTGATCAGAAATGCATAGAATACTTCCGCATTCCGCAATCCGGGTGTCCAGTAAACGCAGCTTTACAGGCATGGCAATGAGGGAGTGCGTTAAATTAAAATCAAAAGATGAAAAGAATACCTCGGTTTCCTTGCTTCCATCTTATCTATTGCCTCCGCTTCTTTCAATATTTTTTGAAACACTCCAGTAAAGTCATCAAAATTCCGCGAAATTTTCCCCTGGGATAAATCATCCTTGTACTTGTTTCTAAATTCCATTTGGATGTCGCTCAGGAATTTATCAATATACGATAGCTGTAATATCTTTTGGTAGGCAACCTGCAAGAAGAACATACGTTACTGACATGGACAATATTCAAATGTATGTAAGATGAGTTAGTTAAAATTGTAAGAATATTGTCTACTGTCTACACCTAAAACTTCTCGTCAACATTTCTAAAAACATTTAGTTGTACAAATCTGCAACACCCTTGTTTTGAGATTGTTGTGCAGTGTGGACAGGACATGCAACTATTCAAAACATGTTTTGAAAATGTTTTAGAAATGTTCCAGAAGAATTCACACATGTCCTATTACATTATTTTCTTCTTCAACATTTCTAAAAACATTTTCAAAACATCAAGACAGTATCGTTGCTTATGCTAAAACGTCTCGGGTGAAAACGGGTTTGTATAAAAGTTGTTTTTTGTCAGTTTGGGGCGGGTTGGGGAATGGAAGTGACACTTTTGGGTCCAACATACGGTGTTGTCACTGTGGAGTATCGAAACGCCCCGATTTTGAATTCAATAACATGACTGGTGTGACGGTCATCTTGGATCCATCCTGACTTCCGATCAGAGTTCATCCGACATGTACTTACCACAAAGACAAGCTCAAACTCATTGTCCAGCTTATACTTGAGTGTCAGAGCCTCATGAGTGAATGCATTGTTGCCACCTCTTTCCTAGATAATAAAGCAGAAATAACCGAAGATGAGTTCACTATCATTTCAACTATCAACGCTCGCTGTACCCAATGAACTGTGAAGTGTGTGGTGACAAACATGACAAAGGGAACAAGCGCTAAGAACCCCTGACATGCCCGATGTTCTCAGGGTGGTGATAAGGCCACTGCAAATTTTTTATCTGTTTAGCGGGCAAGCCGACATTGTACCGGTATTTGCCATTCATGGAATAAAAATAATGAAATGGTCCATGGACCATGTGCTCACCAGGTTGGACATAATAGTCTAATGACAGAGGGAGGTACATATCAGTGTTGGGATCAATCTCGGTCAACTCACTCCCAGGTAGGATTTTGATGATTTTTGGGTTATGCCACCTGGCGCCATATTGTATGTTCGATCGGGCCGGAACTTCACATGCAGATAAACGTCATCTGCAGGGGACCACACAGCACATTGGAGTGCTTTGGGTCAAGTCGTTCCTGAGTTACAGCACTTTGATGATTTTCGGGTTACGCCACCTGGCGGCCATATTGGATGTCCGATTGGGCCGAAACTTCACATGGTCATAAAGGTCATCTGCAGGAGCCCACATAGCACATTAGAGCGCTTTGGGTTAAGGCGTTCCTGAGTTACAGCACTTTGATGATTTTTGGGTTACGCCACCTGGTGGCCATGTTTGAAGTCAAATCAGGCTGAAATTTGGCGTGCATGTAAAGGTCATCTAGATGGAGGTAAATATCAAATTTGAACCCTCTGCGTCAAGCCGTTCCTGAGTAATAGCACTTACTTGATTTTCAGGTTACGCCACCTGGCGGCCATACTGGATGTTCAATCGGGCCGAAACTTGGTATTTTTAAAGCAGGGTTCCTGCACCTTTTCCTGAGTAAAATTCCATGATCTTTCAATGACTTTCCAAGGCAAAAATTTTGAAATTCCAAGACATGTTTTGGTCAAACATATCATCATCCTGTAGAGGTGGCGACGCTGTGCCCACAAGAATGTTTAGTTGATGCATGAGGCACGGGAAGCACGCTGCCATCAGGCGGACACCTGAGGCCGGGAGTCGGGAAAGTTTTTTAGCTAAGCGCAGAAATAAGGGCAATCAAATTTTTTTAATACACAAAAAGTCAAAATTCCATGGTTTTCACAGACTTTATAAGCAAATCACATAATTCCATGACTTTCCAGACATGGAAAACACTCTTTGAAAATTCAAAGATTTTCAATGGTTTTCAAGAGCCGCGGGAACCCTGTAAAGGTACCCTTCCAATGCATGTTTATGCAAAATATGAAGTCGCTCGGTGAAATAATAACAAACTGTGAGAGGTTCGTCACTTTTGTCGAAAACGACGACGACGACGGACGACGACGGACGCCGCCGGACGACGACGGACGCTTCACCATCGTAATAGCTCACCCCGGTGAGCTAAAAATGGCCTGAGGGAATTGAACAGAGACTGCACCAAAAAAAACATTAGTTCAGCAAGTGACCCAACTTGATGACAAAGCATCAAAAGCCAACCTTACCTACTCTTTCAGTACATGTACCTACCTACCCCCACCCCTGGCTCCAGTAGTAGGTATTTTCAATTAATACAGGAGCACAGATCACAAACATCACCTTAAAACTTGTGGCAGAACCAACACACAGCTATACTGGCAGTGAGTCGAGTTCTTTTTTCAAACTTTAGGAACCTCTGGCATCGTTACGAGTTTTTNTTTGACCTCTGTGACCTTGAAAAGTAGGTCAAATCAAAAACCCGTTAAATATGTTATGTATCCTAATTAGATACACCTATGATAAAAATCTGGAGATGATCCAGTTATTAGTTCAGGAGTTATTGCACTTTTTGTGTTTTTGGTTTTGGCCACCTGGAGGCAAAGCCAAGAATCGAATCGGACCGAAACTTGGTGTCATAGGTCATCCGACCTAGGGGTATATATGTACCAAGTTTCAGATCAATAGCTCCAGCGGTTACGAAACGTGCCCTGCTAACGGACGACGACGACGGACGCTGACCGACGACAAAAGCTCACGGGTGAGCTAATAAAAAGGAAATCGTTTGGCCTACTGCATGATTTGCCCTCCATCGTAACCCTACTGGTTTGACAGCTATTACCAAATACCGTACCCTTTGCAGCAGATTTTGCATTGACACTTCTCTTCATAGCTTCAGTGAAATTCAGATCATTCTAACAATATTTCTGAAAATATTTCACTTTTTTTTATCGGCTGAGGAAAACTTTCCGGACATAATGGTATTTTTGGCCATTTTTCATGAGCCAAGGCAAGGGCGTGATGCCTTCGCTGAGTTGCATCGTCATTGCCAAAGGCGGCAACTTTCACATCAGTGACCGCATTTCTGCGCCCTGCCATCATATGTTGTCTTGGCTGTCTACTGTCATGACTGTTGAACCGGAGAGTTGGTTCAACTGTATTCACTACTGTTGGAATCAACTGTAAGGCCTATTACTGTTGTATGCAAATTAGTTTTTTATGGCTTAATCTTTCAGGCCCAAGCTGTGCAAAATCCAAGAACGAGCCTAAATACAATTGACTCTGTCTATAACAATCTACCATGCCAGATCACTAGGCCTGTACGATTTCCATTTTACTCTGGTCTGACGATTGTACACCAAAGCATTGGTGTTATGATGTAACCTACCAACATAACACTGACTGGTATCTGACAATGTCCAATACAATAGTAGTCCGGTAATACTTCCAGCCAACAGTTCAAGCCCACGACTGTCAGGAATAGGGAACAACTCTATTGGCAGGAGTTTCTGTCAGATCGTGAAAGCAAACGGAAACTCTGTGCCTTCTTGTCGACATACTGGTGTTCCATACTTGAAATGCAGTTGAAAAATTACCCCCTACAGTTCTTTTGTGGCGGTGGCTTCACAGGGGAACACAGAGATGCAACATTTTCTGTGGACTGTCAAGGCATTAGGAAGGTGTACAGTGGAAACCACGAGGATAGTGACAGTAGAGTGTGGCTCCATGCTGCCAAAACCACCAAGACCAAGGTTCTCATCTATTCTCCCGACACAGATACATACATGTTTGGTGTCCCTAACTGAACTATGATAAGTGTATCATAGTTCAGTTAAGTGCAGTTCCAGGCAAGTGCAAGTACGTCAACATGCAACAGCTAGTTGAAGCACTGGAAAAAGATCCTGAAATGTCCGATTTCGAATCACCAAGTTCGCGTGCTTATTATCTCCAAGTGTTGTATGCGTCCTCAGGATGTGATTACGTATCGTACTTTGCAGGTCTTGGTAAGACGACATTCTTTAAGCATGCCATGGAATCATCCAACTTCATCTGGAACGGAAAAATAAGTGTCAACAAATGTGTGGAGGGCAGATTAGATCATTTACCACCACTGTCATGTGAAGACTGCCGGGCGATGAGTTCCGGAGAAGTCTGCACTGCATGTGAACAAGTTCTTCAGAGTAGTGCATGTGCATTTTTCAGGTTGATTGGCACTATGTATTTCAAGAAATACATGCATGCCTTTTCTGATTACAAATCCCCAGAAGTTTACTTCGACCAAGTAGTCACACATCAGGAACTGACACACTGCAAAGTCACTGTCAATGGCTGGATGACATCAGAAAGAAGACATGGCACAAGGCACAATCTGAAAGTCAAACTCTTCCTTCGAATGATGCACTGTTCTATCACTGGAGAAGAACATGCTGGGTGCTCATGATGTGGCAGCAGGCAATCTCTGAAAATGTCATCCTTAGGCCTATAGAACAGTTTGGCTGGAGCACTGAGGGCAACTCTCTCAGCATAGCTTGGGACCTTCCTGAGAACATGGCCAAGATCAAAGAGAAGATGAAGTGTCTCATGCTTTGCTGTGGTTGCAAGAAAGGCTGTGCAACCAAGTCATGCAAGTGCTTTGGCAAAGAACAACCCTGCATAGCATGCAAATGCACTGGCTATTAATCCATTCAATGCCGAGACTCCAGCAGCATCACTTGACCAAAGTGAAATGGATGCAGGCCTAGCAAATATTAGTCTGAATGAATATGACTCAGACTTGGATGATGCATGTGATGAGCTGCTTCGTGAAGAAACAGATTCTGATTATTGAAATAGACAACAATAGAAAGCATTGTGTGTTAGTCATTGAGACACCAGTAGAATAGGCCTATTACTAGTTACGGTACTCAGTAGGTCTATCATTCTTGAAACCCCATCCAGGAATCATTTTCACCATTTAACCCAAGCCAAAGAATAACTTAATTTACTGTGTGTACCACGGGCAGCTGTACTTATGGTGGTATAACCCCTAAAATATATAAAAAGACAGGGCCGGTAACAAGAACTCACAAGTCAACTCGCTTCACCACTTCATGCACCTGCAGACACCCCCAAAACACCGTTTTATTCCAATAAAAATGACTTCCCCTGGACCAAAAAACTGTGCTCTTTCCATTCAAGAACTAAAGAAACCTCGGGTGCCAACGATATATTGATAAATCCACCGAAAGTGGAAGAATTTCTAAAGTCCATGAGTCCATTATGCACCCGCCATGATGTTTTTAACNGGCCCTGTCTTTTTATATACTGTAAAATCGGACTTGTAACATCACTTTGGTAGACCAGCTCACTTCATTACTATGATGGTCACGCCCTTCTATCCGAGGCGTAGTCAATGCCACTATGCATAATCGTAAACAGTGACTGGATAAAAGACGCATATTCAACAGAATAACCACCCCCGCTCACATAAGTGGGCGGACGTTCTAATACCTGAAGTGATGTTACAAGTCCGATTCTACAGTATTTTAGGGGTTACCACCATAAGTACAGCTGCCCGTGTGTGTACAACCTAAAAGGAGAATTGCCTTCCTGTACATGTGGAGTTTCAGTTCGCGTAAGTTCAAGGGCTTATCTGTCGCGTGTACATTGTGTACCTAGTACAGATCTGTCTCATGTTCTTCAGTGGCTGGAATCTTTTCACATGTATGGCAATCTAGCATGTCTAGTTCTACTTTTAAAAATGTACTTATCTTTTTTCGTCAACATCCCTTGCTCTTATCTTTTCCATCTGTGTCTAGTTGTATCTGAAATAGAGAAAGCATAGTGTGTTAGTCATTGGAACACCAGTAGAATAGGTCTATCACTAGTTACGGTACTCAGTAGGTCTGTCATTCTTGAAACCCCCATCCAGGAATCATTTCCACCATTTAACCCAAGCCAAAGAATCACTTAATCTACTGTGTGTACAACTTAAAAGGAGAAATTTGCCTTGCTGTACATGTGAAGTTCCAGTTGAGTAAGTTCAAGCGCTTATCTGTCGCGTGTACATTGTGTGCCTAGTACAGATCTGTCTCATGTTCTTCACAGCGGCTGGAATCTATTTACATGTATGACAATCTAGTTCTACTTTAAAAGTGTACTTATCTTTTGTCATCAACATTACCATACTTCCTCATTTATTCACTTCTGCCTCGGATTGCATCAAGTTGCATCTGAAATACATTAAGTGTCGGTGCAGCAGTAACAGGTAGGCCTAGTAGGATGAGGATGATTTTAAATGACAATCCACTACTTCTTGTCTTGTGAATGTGGAGTTTCAGTTCGAGTAGTTCCAGGGCTTATCTGTCGCGTGTACTTCTAGTGCCTAGTACAGATATGTCTCTGTGTTCTTCAGCGGCTGGAAAACGCTTCAAAGACAGGACATTTAGCTTTTGCAGTATACTACTTACACCTACATGTATTACGTACCGGTACTTACCACATTTGTGAATGTAACTAACAGCCAGCCCCGAGTCAGTTGCTCTTGTGATTTCTGCCTCGGATTGTATCAAGTTGCATCAGAAATACATTAAGTGTCGGTGCAGCAGTCCGTAAGTAGCAAGTAGGCCTAGTAGGATGAGGATGATTTTAAATGACAATCCACTACTTCTTGTCTTGTGAATGTGGAGTTTCAGTTCGAGTAGTTCCAGGGCTTATCTGTGGCGTGTACTTCTAGCAGTCAATACTAGGACTGTAGTCAGTCCATGCATTCTGGACTGATTTTAGTCCAATACTAGCAAAGTACCCGTCAAAGATTAGTTGCGGAAGGAACTATTTTGCTGTGGACGGGGATTTTCAGGTCGGATTTTCCTACTCGTGAGCGCCCCACGGAGGGCCCCAGCACTCTTATTTTCTAATATTTTCCCGGGGGAGCCCCCGGACCCCCGCCGATATTTCGGCGCTCGCTGCTAAAAATAACGGCTACGGTCCGCTACTTTATTGCGTCCCCACCCCCCCCCCCCCCTGCAGGACGTTCCTACGGCCCTATTCGAATGGCCAGTCACTTGGAATAAGTGATATTCGAGGAATCATGACATTCTGGCCAGCGAATTCACCACTCGCAAATGCACGCTGGGGAATCAGTACTGCGCGAAGCCGTGCAATCGCCGTATTCCGAGTCAAACCTCCGTGTCAAAATGGCCGACTCGGAAGAAAACGAACAGGACAGGCTACAAAAATCGAACACTGGAGAGGAAATGTCATCGAATCTGAGTAAGTAAGGCGTACAGTCGGATCTCAGTGGTCTACTGCAGCTCTCTGAGAAATTTGGTGTTGTAGCTCATTTTTGTTAACGAGTTTGAGCTGTAAAACCAGCGCGGTGTCATTGCTGAAAAAATGGCACGTATGACATCAGTAATTCAGTGTAGACCGTTTCAACGGCATGTTGGGACATGATGACGTCATCACTGATTGACTGACGTCATACATGTCGATGACACGCTGGGGAATCAGTACTGCCCGAAGCCGTGCGATCGCCGAATTCCGAATTTGGTGTTGTAACTCATTTTCGTTAACGAGTTTGAGCTGTAAAACCGGCGCGGTGTCATTGCTGAAAAAATGGCACCGGCGTCGACCGTAGGCCGTAGGCCTAGTCGA
Organism: Notospermus geniculatus; assembly: GCA_002633025.1. NCBI lineage: Eukaryota > Metazoa > Nemertea > Pilidiophora > Heteronemertea > Lineidae > Notospermus > Notospermus geniculatus. Next base: position 26,224 of record NMRB01002816.1, read on the forward strand.
GACCACGGTCTTATCATGCAAGAACTCTTGTACCACGTGTACCGTAGGCCTAACAGGCTGTAGACTTGTTACTGTTGTAATATTCATAGGCTGCATCATCATGATATATAGCTACGGGATGTAGGTAGGCCTACACGCCACACGGTCATGACGTGGACGGGGGGACGCCGGTGCAATTTTTTCAGCAATGACACCGCGCCGGTTTTACAGCTCAAACTCGCTAACGAAAATGAGTTACAACACCAAATTTCTCAGAGAGCTGCAGCAGACCACTGAGATCCGACTGTACGCCTTACTTATTCAGATTCGATGACATTTCTATCTCCAGTTTTAGATTTTTGTAGCCGGTCTTGTTCATTTTCTTCCGAGTCGGCCATTTAATTGACACGGAGGTTTGGAAAACGCGGACTCGGAATACGGCGATCGCACGGCTTCGCGCAGTACTGATTCCCCAGCGTGGATGACGGGCTGATTTGTGACGTATGAGGATGTTGATTTGGACGACGCTGATTGGCGACACCATGGCAACTGGGTATCCCGTGACGTCACGGGCGGGGGTTCCCCAGCACTTGAAATAAAACCGATCGAACTTAACAGTTTAAAAAGCAAAACTTTGTATTTTAATGGTTCGTGGACACAGTGCAGATGTACATCCTTCATTACAGTACAGAAATTCGCGAGTCCAACGGCAAGAAGGCAGAGTTTTAGCGTGACAAAAATCGGCCTACTCTTTTATATATGTAGGCCCTATCTAGATTAGGGATGCTGTAAAATGTTAAAAATCCTCTTTTTCCGTCTGTATTACATGCTGAGTTTCATTCCACAGTTAAGTTCCACTTTTATAGACAACCTGCATGAGCTGCCATCTATTTTCGGCTGTTTGATCAAAAAGCAAAATGGAGCAAGCACAAAAACAGCTTTCAGAAGGTGTGTATTCTTTCCCAAATTTCTCCAAAACTAAGCCATGACTAACTGAAGAAATATGGATATATAGTTTCATATGGACCTGAGATGCCTAAAAAATAGAAATCTTGAGTAGTCATCCGTGTATTTATTGACAAAAATAACAGGAATCCTGCAATGGTCGCAGCTTGGACCGTTGTTGTCAGTTGTGGTGGACTGAATTTAATCCTAGGCCTAAGACTGATTTCAATCCTGGTAGATGGATTGAATAGAGTGCTTACTGTTGGATTGATTTCAGTAATGAATATTAGATTGTTTACAATAAGAAAATCTTGATTGACTGCAGTCTATTGCACTGGATTGATTTTAGCACACCCAGCAGTGTGACCAGGTGACCAGCGAGCATGCAGTGTGACGAACACTAGGCCTAATGCAAAACTAATTCACTACGCGCCGCTGCGAGCGGTGCGACCGAACTTTTCTTTTTGTAACGTTATTCCCATATATTTTTGGCGTGATGAAAACAACACAATTGAGTTGGTTACCGTACCTGACAGTAAAACCTGTATACCCTGTGTCAGATGTGACTTCCTTTAATTTCCTTTTGTCTTGTTCCTTCAAATGAATTGATAAGACGGCGGTAAATGCAACGTCATTGTCTGATAAGTTTCTGTAGAAAAATGTATTGGCCGTGTTTTCATGACGCAACGTCAACAATCAAAATAGAGAAGTTTGGGTTTCCCGACCGAGAAAATCTCCATCGAGAAATTTCTCGACGTCGAATGGTTCCCGACGTGTAGTACTGTGTCCATTTGGGTTTCTCGGTTCCACTCCGAGAACGGGAATTTTTGGCGCCAACGATTCAGGGTCCCGCCATTTCATGATATGATGATATTTTTTCAAAATTTTGGTCAACGAATTCATTTGTCATGACGTCATGACGACATGACGTAACAACGCGTCATAACAGACGAAAGTCTTCCGTCTGTCCGTCCCCGTGTGGATGTGCCGAACTGCTGGGAGCAGCAACGATGGACGATATCATTGAATTTGCCCTTCTTGAAAACGATGATATCCTACTGGAACACGCGTTAGAAATGTCATTGACGAAGGAGAGAGCAAGCACGTTCACTGTCTGCGATAGGTTTCGTCTGGAGAACGAGAGTAGAGCACAATGCATGGACAAATTCAGATTCGATGCGGAAGACATCTACCGATTGGTTGACGTTCTCGGGCTACCAGCAGAATTGGACGATGTTTGCAATGGTTGCGCTGTCAGTGGAGTTGACGCTTTGTGTATGACATTAAGAAGACTGGCATATCCCAACTGCTTAACTGACCTAGAGGGGTTGTTCGGGCGACCGAAATCTGTCTTATCTCACGCTATCAACCAAACAGTCGATCACATCTACACGGAACATCATCATCTGATTTCCGACTTGAATCAGCCGTGGCTTGACAGGGAGCACCTAGAAATTTATGCAGAGTCCATACACGCAAAAGGAGCACCGCTGACATCATGTTTCGGTTTCGTTGACGGGACTGTCCGTCCAATCTGCCGTCCGATTCGTCACCAAAGAGCGGTTTACAATGGACATAAGAGGGCGCACTCTTTGAACTTCCAGTTCGTAGTCATCCCGAATGGACTGATAGCATCTCTCTATGGACCTGTTGAGGGGCGCCGTCACGATGCTGCTCTACTGCGCGAAAGCAACCTTCAAGAACAACTAGATGCCATCCCTCGAAAGGACAACGGAGACCACTTCTGTTTGTATGGCGATCCCGCCTACCCACTGAGGCCGTACTTGATTTGTCCATTCAAGCAGGCGAATCTGACGGAGGGACAACAGCGATTCAATTCAGCGATGGCAGCACCAAGGACATCAGTCGAATGGGCTTTCGGCAAAATACTAAATCTTTGGGCATTTGTGGATTTCAAGAAGGACTTGAAAGTGTTTCTTCAGCCAGTTGCTAAATACTACATCGTAGCTTGTTTGCTCACCAACTTCCATACGTGTATCTACGGTAGTCAAACGGGACTACATTTTGGACTGCAGCCACCCGCACTCGAGGACTATGTATGTTGGGAGGGATAATCATTGACATTAATTCATTGATTACATCCATGGACGATCAATTGTGAAATATGCTCAATCCTTACTGTTNCATTTTAAATTGTACGTTCCTTATCGATCCTGTAGTTGGAAGTTCCCAGGAATTAAATAAAGCTCGAACACGAAAATTAACTTCATATAACAGTTATCAAAAGTAGAATTCCTATCCCAATTATCATGGAGTGCCTTTTGAAACAACATACCGGTACAGACATACATACAAAGACACCGCCTGATAACATGCACATTAGTCCTTTTTCACAAACTTCATCAGCAGCTCAAACATTGCCCTACGTTCTTCATTGTCTAGTTCCGCTCTCCTCCTTCTTTCTTCACGTTCCATCTCCAACTCCTGCCTCTTCAACTCCAATTCCTCCCGCCTCAAGTCCATCTCATTCATCTTCATTTCTGCGTACCGCTCCAAAGCCGAAGTCGTCTTGCGGCTTTTCTTCGGGGTCTCAGTAGCTATAGCCTTCTGATCAGCTGCAAAGAGACCAAAGGAATTTGAAGAAATAATAAAAACGCAGAAAAAAATCGATCTCATCTCGAGATAAAATGATTCTCCGACATAGTCTTGTCCCTAAAATGAGTTTCTTTTGCTTCTCGAACCCAAAGGAGACACCAATTTTCTCCGGCTGATGCCCTCTTGCATTGACGGACTGGAGTATCATT
>NMRB01002816.1:33393-47695 GCA_002633025.1 Notospermus geniculatus
TACGGGTCCAAGTAGCCAATCAAATCGCGGAGAATTGGACAGGCGACTGGAGAGCAAGCAGTGAAAAGACCTATTGTGTTCTAACAGTCGTGCTTTAGACTGAAAATCTTGAACTTCAAGATCTTCAAGTTGAAGAAAAAAACATGAGGCCTAGGCCCTAGGGTAGGCCTAGGCTACAAGAAAAAACAACAGGAAATTATCCACAGCGGTGTCAGGTCAACTCGTAACCAGGTCGACTCGTACCTGGGTCAACTCGTAACCGAGTCAACTCGTAACTCGAGTCAACTCGTACTTCGGTCAACTCGTAACCTGATTCAAATAAGATAACTTTCGAGCAAGTTTCTGTCATAAAAAGGAGTGTTTGCTTACACTTCTCAGACTTTATTTGGAAAGTTTTTTTTCAATAATCTGCGACAATAAGCAAAAAGAAAGCTTCTGTAGTATGAGACCCGTGGATACATTTTCCCGCCAAAAGATCGTCATTACCATGTTGCGAAAGGCCTGCAGTCTGATGTAAGGTTTTCGTCATTCAAGTAAATATCTGTTTGCTGGAAAGGGTAAAGTCGTGAAACAATAGACACTGCCTTGGCAATAAAAGACATAATGTCTATGAGGGACAGCCATGATTACTCGCTGTTCAATCAGGCGGAATGAGAAGACTTCATCAATATACTGTGCACAGGTTAGGCCTAATAAAGCCATTACTCAAGTGATGTCGTGGTCGATGTAGTGCGCCACCACATGTGTGCGGTGGTGGATCCTTTTCTCTCTGGCACCGTTTTCTGATTGTATATGTACTACCACACTGCACCTTCGCTACTTTTGTACTTCTGTTTAATGTACGAAAATAAATGATATATAACGTTAAACATTTAAGTAGGACAAAGAAACATTCGAATCGACATCTGAAGCATTCAGTGAAACACAATTTTTTTTAAAATTTTCATCTGTCACCACAAGTGCAAGAAGGTGGCACATTACCACGGCCCTGATTGTGATGCCATTAGGGTGAGGAAAAAAGATTTGCTGCTTCACTTGGGAAAGCACCATGAGAACAAAAGTGAAGAGAACATGGGGAAACATAGGCGATGACGGCAGCAATAACAGAAGGGAGAAACAGAACAGGGCTTCCTATGATGAAATGGATGGACAGAGAAAGAAAGGGAACGATGACGGCAGCGGGAATAACAGAAGGGAGAAACGGAAAAGGGCTTCTGATGATGAAATGGATGGACAGAGAAAGAAAGGGAACGATGACGGCAGCGGGAATAACAGAAGGGAGAAACAGAAAAGGGCTTCTGATGATGAAATGGATGGACAGAGAAAGAAAGGGAACGACGACGGCAGCGGGAATAACAGAAGGGAGAAACGGAAAAGGGATTCTGATGCTGAAATGGATGGACAGAGAAAGAATGATGACAATGAGAATGATTTCGGTACAGGTATGTTCAGACCTGGAAAATATGGAAAGTGTACGGTACTGAATGTGGCAAAAAAATGCTTTCAAAGAACACCAAACGACATATACGTGATATACATCAGGGACCGTGCCAGCAGGCGACGTGGGCGAAATTTCACAAAAATCTCGCCTAAATTCGCCAGTAAGGAACCCCAAGGCGATGTCATAGCGCCTTGAAAACATCTCGCCCAGTTTCGCCCCCAAAAATCTGATATTCAAGTGGTTCTACACTTAGGTTTTCATACCCTAGGAATCGAATAGACTGATTACTTCTGATCTGAGATGTTGCGGTCATGGTGATATCGATATCACAAATTTGATATTTTGAGATAACTTGCCATATTGTCAACTGAGCAACATGAAACAAGTCTTAGTTCATGCCTGATTATCCAAGGACTGGACTGTGTTAAAATTATCAGTCTCACGTATCCGGGTCATTGAAGATGATTGAGATGTCATGAGATTTTGATATATCAAACTTGATAATTTGAAATATATCTTCCTGTGGTAAAGATAGAGACATGGTATCACCCATACTTAGGTTGTTGATGATGCCCATTTCGATTATGCGACGACCTCGATGATCAGAAGTCAAGGTCAAGGTCAAAGTTGATAATTTGAAATATCTCTGCCTGTGGTAGAGGTAGAGGCACGATATCAGCCATTCTTAGGTTATTGAGGATGTCCATTTCGATTATGCAATGACCTTGATGATCAGATATCAGGGTCAAGGTCAAGGTCAACTATGGGATGCGTTTTTGGCATGAGATCAAGTTCTGTGGGATTCATCGTAATTCATCAGTCAAGATATATGCCAGTATATCCTAATCTCTATCAATGTGACTGATCTCTGTCAGTGTATCATTCTGATCGCTATCAATGTGTCTGATCTCTATCAACGTATCTTGATCTCTACCAATGTAGAAGTACATGTACACTCATGGTCAAAAGTTTATGGACACCACTTTTCCACCGTTTTCTCAAAAACTACTGGTGCTATAATGGCACAACCACCACCAAAACGTAGCAAAATTCATTGGCTATCAGGTGATGTTAATTTGGTTCTCAGATATTATGACGTAATGATGCTGTGATGTAATTTCTAAGACCACCTTTTTTCAACTTTTTGGTTATCACTTTTTCCCCCGGTTTTTTCTCAAGAGTATCAGTCAGTCCAGTATTCAAAACATTCTTCGTCAAAATTTCATAAACAATCCAAGTGGAAATGCACTTTTATCGCGTTCTTCTTGGCACATCAGCTTGAGACTCGACACCACCTGAAGTAATCACTGAAACGGCCCCTCTTGTCTCAGTTCACTGTCATGGAAGTCTTGAGGCCTAGTGGCACAATGTTACAAACACATGGGACAACCCTTTTGTGGACAGCCACACATGACTTGCCGTTCTCATTTTAATTCAGTACTGAGTTATGAAATGGAAAGGACACCGACGTGGATGTTTTGGCTGGCCTTTTGTCATTTTATAAAGCTGTTGCCGCTGGTTCTTTATTGACCTATTAATAGAGTATGACAAAGTGAGCTCCATAATATGAAGATCAGCCACCTAGGTCTCTGCTTGGTTGCAGTTTGTGAATAAGGTCCCTGCACATTAGGTCACAATGGCAACATTATTAGTGAATACCCCATCATGTGTAACGATTGCCCGGACATGGGGCCATCTCATGAATAGATTGAGGTTGTTCGACTCTGGTCAAAAACTGATAGACAAAAGTGCGATAAAAGTGCATTTCCTTTTGAATTTTTTTGAAATTTTGATCAAGAAAGTCTTGAACACAGGCATGACTGATAATGTTGAGAAAAAACCGGGGAAAAAAGTGACGACAAAAAAGTTGAAAAAAGGTAGTCTTAGAAATTACATCACAGCACCATTACGTCATAATATCTGTGAACCAAACTAACATCATCTGATAGCCAAGGAATTTTTCAACATTTTGGTGGTGGTTGCGCCATTATATCCCCAGTAGTTTTTGAGAAAACAGGGGAAAACTGGTGTCGATAAACTTTTGACCATGAGTGTACCTGTACGGTACATCGGGAACCATACGACATTTACAATGTCATCTTGTTTAGGTATTCATTTTTGGGCAGTTGTATTCAAAGTGGATGAAATATATAGTTTAGACATCACTCTATATTGTGAAAGAGGAAAAAATGTGACTATTACATAACTGAATGGTAAGACAAAGGACATTTGCAAAATGTCTGAAATGAAGCAGAAACACTCAAAATACTGATTAATGAATCTGGTAAACATGTTAGCTCAATGTGTATTTATCTTTTGTTGCCGAGAACACCATTTTAACACATCACTTTAAGAGATATTTGCATTCAAATCTAAAATTAGTCAGCAGTTTGTCTGATTCTATAGTTGTATTTGTGGGGACCTCACAGAGGGGGGGGAGGAAAACTAACATGACTAAATAACATCCAGAATAACATGACATAATAATATCCAGGTAATTCGATGTAACCAATGTGACCAGTGATCAGTGCTATCAAACACAGGATTCAAACCAAGGTCAGTACAGGCATCATGGCCTACCATGTGTCTTTACTACCTCATACTTCGTACGCACAAACCCATGGAGAACTTTGCCAGGATTTCTGTTTCTCTCGCACCTCGAGTTGCGGTGCACCAATCAGAACACTTGTTAGCCAACCTCGCTCCCAGGTTGGCAACAAGCCAATTAAACCGACCGCTGTATATTTTGTGGTTGGAAAGTATTAGGAACGAGGATGGTGAGCTATTCTATCAATTGCTGGCATGAACTATGCTGTAGAACAAAAATACCGCCAATTTTCTAAACCAGAGAAGGTAGATGTACAGAAAAACTGACCTGGTATTTAGAAATGTTCAGGTTTACTGCAAATGTTGACGATCTATGATGAAAAACGAAAACTAGCGGCGGCAGTCAGTCCACAAACAGGATCATCCGGTTGGAAACAGCTTACCACAGAGAAGTTCGTCAGTGGTTTGTGCGAGCGTAGTCGGAGGGCGGAGTGATGTCACAAACCCTTGGTAGTCAAGATGGTACTCAGGCTGAACTGAATAAACCCCTTCTGGCAGGTGTTTGAAGCTAGTTCCCATTGGATTAATTCAGTCGGCATAATGTTTTGACCACCACTGATGTTTGTGTTATTTGTAAGATCAAGGAGGCCTTATTACAGCACAGTCATGGTCATCCAGTCATGGCCCACTTGATCAGCTCCCGAATGGATGGTTTCATATTCACGTCATTCACTCTTTGCTTGCAAGGAGTTATAAATTCAGTTATAAATTCATTGAGTATTGACCTTGGTTTGAATCCTGTGATAACACTCAGACTGATCACTGGTCACATTGGTAACATCGAATTACCTGGATATAATTCTGATTGTGGCAATTCAGCCAACCATTTGGTCATGTTGGTTTTCCTTTTTCCCCCTCTATGAGGTCCTCACAAACACAACTGTAGAATCAGGCAAACTGCTGACTTATTTTAGCTTTGGATGCTAATATCTCTTAAAGTGATGTTTTGAGATGGTGTTTTCAGCAATAAACGATAAATACACATTCAGCTAACATGTTTACCAGATTCATTAATCAGTATTTTGAGTGTTTCTGCTTCATTTCAGACATTTTGTAAATGTCCTTTGTTTTACCATTCAGTTATGTAATAGTCACATTTTTCCTCTTTCACAATATAGAGTGATGTCTAAACTACATATTCCATCCATTTTTAATACAACTGCCCAACAATTAATACCTAACAAGAGGCCCATGGGCCTTGCGCTCAGCTGACTATGACCTGCCAATTCAAGAGTTGAAACATGGGAAACGAGATACAACTTCATATACTGCACCTTTTAAATGTTTATCAAGCAAATAAAAATAGCGTTTCTCGTGAAAATGAGTGGAAAAGGGTTAATGTCACTTTCTGAATCAAAAACATATCTTATCAGACCACTTGGAAAGGAAGGGGTTAATATCTCTTGCTGAATCGAGATAGATATCATATTTCACCCGAAGCCTGCTCTACGCGGCGAACCCCACACTCTAGAGAAAATTAAACAAAACCACATCCTGCCCCAGCCATTGGCCCCTATCGCCGAAAAGACTGGTGGAATCGGGATTCTAAACGGGGTGACAGGCCTATGCCACATCTCTATCGAACTCCATTCCGTTGGTCCTGATGTGACATCTGCCAATGTTTCCCTTCGTCAGGGTTCCCCTTATTGTTTGGGAACCGCTGACAGATGACATGATTGTCTGTGTGTCCCCTTTTGTGAAAACGACTTGCCCGCATTTGGCTGCTATTGCCGAAAACTGCTGAATCGTGTTCCAAATGGTAGGCCTAAATCATATCCCCAACTCAAGCCGGCACGTTGTGGGAATCGCGTTGTTTGTCTCGTGGGGTCTGCACATACCCCCCCCCCCCANGGTTTAATCAAGGATGCCTGCTCCAGTTACGCAATACTTCTCAGGTTCAGAGGTCAAGGTCACAGTTAACCATCTCTGGAATAATAATCTTCTCACAACTTCAACTGGAAATAGGCTCGTGGTAGATTGGCCACTGTCTTCAGGATCAGAAACCATTGACATCACTCCGATGCCCTGTTCTTGTTAGATGCCAATTTTTCTTCCACACATCATGCCAGAAGCACATGACCCCATCTGGGCCCCATATTGTGCAATAATATTGCTCGTGTATGGACCGCTTTACAGGGTGATTGTTCTCCTTTATCCATAACTAGCATAGTACCCGTCCTAAGGACGGGTAGAGATATCATAAACAAGATGGCTCGTACGAAGCAGACCGCACGCGTGGGCGCATTGTGGAACAATATGCGAATTCACGTCTAGCACTACAGCACAAGATCTTCATTTACCTTTCGTTGAGTACTCCTTTGTTTCAGCTTCATTTCGTTTCATTTGATTTATTTCACTTCATTTTGCTTTCTGCATTCACTTGGATCTGTGACTATACTTGTGATTGTTTTGATTATTTTCATCGCATGCTTACGACCATCTTGTACGGACCTGTTGACTCCGTTTCATTACCTTTATCGCACGTACGTGTATACACCTTCATCCTGTATGGACCAGTCGACTTCGTCTCCATACCTTCATCGCACGTATATGGCCATCTAGCACGGACCTGTCGACTTCGTCCTGGTTTAACCACCTCTGTGGTTAGGTAATCGGATTACCTGGAAGGATTACGTGTTGTATAATCGTGCATGCCTAAATGCGTGTGCATAAATCGGATTAGGTAGACGCCAACACACCTAGACTGATTCGAGTACAATGTCCACACTAAATCCACCTGGAATTATCCGATTCAAGCAGCTATTTATCGATAGAGTCGTTCCGTTCTTTGTACTTGTATACTCACCATAAATATGGCGCAGACCGAGATAAAAGCACGGGAAGCAATTGCCCGTGACAAAACAGTGATTTTTCAATCAGACGATCCACACGGTATGAACCAAACCGACATCATTGAACACCTAGTTGAACACGGCACGAACATTAATGACATTATTTGTGTGCAGAAGATTTTCAGTAACTTTGAGATAACGCTGAGAACGTCAGAGGCTAATCGGACTTCGTTAGGAAATATAGCGACCCATTCATTGGAGGTGCCCTGTTTAAAACAATGGAGGCAATGTCCATATACAATAGGCCTAGACAGAAATTACACACGGACCACATCATCGGGTGTCCTTATGAGATACCCGATGATCTCCTCCATGCCAGGCTGGGGAATTCATAAATGTGGTGGCCCTATTCAGGGGCCATCTCAAGGCGCCATACAGGCACATTGAATCGGGCATGAGACACGCCAAGTATCAGACCGTGTTGAAGCCCATTCCCACCCACCTTTTCATCAAAGGAATAAGATATTGCTCGGGTATGAGGGGCAGGATATGAGCCTAGTATGCACCAACTGTTTGAAGCGAGGTCACTCCCAAGAAGAGTGCAAAAACCCCGTGGTAAAATGTCCGGTATGTGGAAAAGGGCATTACAAAAATAACTGCCCAAACAAAAACAAAACCTGGGACCAGTTGTTCCAGGAATGTCAGAAGCAGGCAGAGGATCTGGAAAAATCCTTTTCTGCTGCGAAAATTGTTTTTGTCAAGAAGGTATATGAGGAAAGGGCTGTCGAAAGCCAGATGAAACCCAGGGAGCAAACCATCTCGGAGAACATCCCTGAAGAAGAAGAGACAGAAACGCCCTTGATCGAACTTGAGGACGAAGTCCCAACAAAGATAGTCACCGATCCCCCCAAAACTGTAGAAACCTACACCGAGGAGGGAAAACAAGATGAAGAACAAACAGATGAAGAATCTGAAGAGGAAGTGGACGAGATGCCACAAAAGAAGGTGTGTCGACAGGACACCCCAGATTATGAGAGAGACTTCCCCCTCTCCGACCCAAAGAACATATAAATGAGGACCCCGGCATGCTCGAATGGTTGACTCTCCAGAAAGACCAGGAGGGATTTGAAAGTTGCGAAGAGGACCTTATCGAAAATGAAATTCAGCCTGCCCTCACTCCCTTGTCTGAGGAAGGAGTGGCAGACATCAGTACCACCTCCGTACGATGATCCCTTTCCTTACGATTATCCTTACTCTCAACACAGCTGGACTAAGAACTAAACTTTCTCCAGTTATTGACTGTCTCAAACAAATACCCTTTGACATTATTTTATTACAGGAAGTCTATATTGTACCTGAACCTAGTATTAAACGCAAAAAAAGAGTTAAATGTAAAAGCATATTTTAACAATGGAACTATTTTAACAAGGGGAACTGGAATTTTACTGCAAGAAAAGGAGAATATAGTGACTAACAACTCTAAGGGACTAGATAACAAAGGAAATTCCTTAATCCTAAATACTCAAATGAATCATCAATTGATCAATTTCGTTAACTTATGTGCACCAAATGAGGGGGGGGGGGGCGAAAGATCTCGGTTTTTTAACGACATAAATAATCAACTAGATAACAACACTCCAACAATCATTGGGGGGATTTTTTTAAACTTTGTGGAGGACACAACGCACGACAAACTATCTAGTGAACCAATCACGCGGGCTGCTCAAGATATTGCAAAAAAGGGAAAACTGGCATTTAATGAGATTTTAACAAAGATGGAAGTTATCGACCCTATGCGTGAAATGTACGGAAAAATAAAAATATATACACGACGCCGGGAATCCCAAAACACCGTCTAGACTTGACAGGATATATATCCACCAATCTCTCTTACCACTTGTAAGAAGATATATACACATTCCAGTACCCTTTTCTGATCACGATATTTTTGGTTTCGAACTCGACACGAACGAACACAAACAATGGGGAAAGGGATTATGGAAATTGAATACTAGCATCTTAGGGGATGAGGAATATCAAAATATAATCAATACTTTTTGGGAGGAATGGACAAGACAAAAACCGGGAATGAGACACGAAGAATGGTGGGACAGGGGGAAAGCGAACATTAAAGAATTAACTATTGAATATTGTAAAGGTAAAGCCAAACAGAATGATTTTAACGAAAGGCAACTTAAAGCAAGGCTTCATGATTTAGCGAATAGAGAACATTCGAATACTGGAGAGAGACAGAAGAAATCATTAGACTAAAAGCAGAACTAAACGATTTAGAGGATAGAAAACTAAAAGGAGCTCAGATCAGAAGTAGAACTGTATTGAGAAAGGTGAGAAGCCGGCCAAGTACTTTTTTAATTTAGAAAGAAATAGGGCTAAAAGTAAAGAACTGAAAAGCGTAATGGTAGAAGGAGTGGAAACTACAGAGAAGCAACAAATTTTAAAAGAAGTGGAGGCGTTTTATAAGAAATTGTATAAGTCTGAAGGCACAGATCTAGTAGCACAGAATGAAATGCTCCAATACATTAGAAAAGTACTGTCCCAGGAAGAAAGTCAGGTATGCGAGGGTTTGGTAACAATAGAGGAATGCCGTAAAGCATTGGATCAAATGAAAAATAACAAATCCCCAGGATCTGACGGTCTAACAAAGGAATTTTACATTACCTTCTGGGACACCATTGGCTCCGACCTAACGGAAGTACTAAATAACAACTTTTCGAACTCTTCTTTAACTAACTCCCAAAAAGAAGCAATCATTACTGTACTATATAAGAATAAGGGTGACCCTCGGGAGCTAAAAAACTGGAGACCAATCAGCTTACTTAATATTGATTACAAAATCCTTAGTAAAGTATTAACTAACCGACTGAAAAAAGTCATGGCACTTTTAATTCACACTGACCAGGCTTGTGGGGTGCCTGGTCGCTCCATCCATGACCACTTGTTTTCAATACAAGATCTAATAGACTACTATACAGAAAATAACTTACCTGGGGGTATTGTGTGTATTGACCAAGAGAAAGCTTTTGATCGCCTGGAAAGAGATTTCATTTTTAAGGTTTTAACGGCATATGGCTTTGGGCCAAATTTTATTCAATGGATTAAATCCCTATACGAAGGCACTTTTAGTAGAGTAAATGTGAATGGCACCCTGACGGACAGAATTCCTGTTGAGAGATCTGTCCGCCAGGGATGCTCAATATCCTTGCTATTATATGTTCTACGTATTTATCACACACCCATGATGACGTCACGTTTCATAAAAATGCCAATATTTCTGATAAAACACAATCAAACTTACATGTTATGACTCCGACAGATAGGTATTCCCCAGCATTACATGCATGAATCTCAAACTGACTAAAATACCAACGACTAAACGAAAAAAAGCAAAAAATGGGTGACGGGGATTCCCCTTTCACGGAGGGCGATCTGCCCATGCAGTCAGGTCGATCTGAGCCCGGACTGACCGGTCAGACTGACCGCCCGGATCGCCCTCGGGAAATCCCTTTGCAACAGTGACGTGACGTCACCTCGGCACATGTATGACGTTGAGTAGCGAAGAAACTAGGCCTGACACGCAACGTCATATGGCGCGACGTAACGTCACGATCACATTTTTTTCACATTTTTTTTCAAACTTTTTCTTACAAAAATTGTGTTATTTGCAGTGATTGTGGATTCTTTTCGTCATGGTTGTGGTGTGTGATAAAAATAAAACTGCCCTCGTGAGCGATCCTCGTCACCCGGATAGCACTCGTTGATTTTCTCCGGCCTGAAAGCCCTCGACCTGCGGTCTCGGGCTTTCAAGGCCGGAGAAAATCAACTCGTGCAATCCGGGTGACTCGGATCGCCCACTCGGGCAGTTTTCTTATTAGAGTTACTAGGGGGGAAAATAAGAAAAAATAGGAATATTACGGGAATCAAAGTTCACAATTTACCAGTACAAAAAGCTAAACAATTCGCGGACAATCTCCTTGGTTTGATAACAACAGCAGACTCCTTCAACACTTATATCAGGACTGTGAACTTTTTGGAAGGGCATCAGGGACAAACAACTGTTTTTCCTTTGGGGAAATGGAAAGTGAATTACCCGAGAAAAACTCCTAGAGCACACTTTAGTATAACATGTAAAATTCTTGGGCTTACCTTTGGGTTACATTCTGATAAAGTATGGGGGACATTTTGGACAGAATTAACAAACGACTCAATATGTGGAAGCAGTGACACCTATCAATGGCAGGGAAAAAACTACTCATCAACACATACGTATTGAGCAGTCTATGGTACATTGGAAAAGTCAGGGGAATTCCCAGGGATGTTATAAAAGAAACCGTTAAAGCTATTTATAATTTTTTCTGGTATCCAAAAAAGACTGAGATTATCAAAAGAACAACCTTGGAGAAACCAATCGACGAGGGGGGAATTGGGCTCATAAACATAGAGAATAAATTGTTATCCTTTTTCTTTGAAAGAATAAAAACGGCCATTAAAGAATCAGACAACCCATGGGTGAGTCAGATAATTTATAGACTAGGCTATCAACTCAGACACCAAAAGCCAGAATTTGGGACCAACCCAAATGTACATACTTTCACTAGGAATAGGGGGCGCTGTTGATGTGGGCACATCCACAGTGCCACCTAGCGAAGGGAGACCAAACCTCTGCGTTTCTTTGCATGGGCCCGGGGATCAGGACGAGGAATGATGGAGATGGAAGTCCTGGGTATCAGGGGGTAGAGTTGGGGCAACACTTTCAGCCCAATACTTAATCAGGTGAGGGCACCCTGAAATAGGGGGCGCTGTTGATGTGGGCACATTCACAGTGCCACCTAGCGAAGGGAGACCAAACCTCTGCGTTTCTTTGCATGGCGCGGCACTGGACGTTCCTTTTTCGTCGCTTCAGGTATTTCCCTATTTCTCCAATTTTGAGGCAGCACGCGGTGCTGGAAATACCATGCGATGGTAGAGGCTATGCGATAGCCCAGAGAGAATGCCCGAGGAGGGGCTATTTGCCATGCGATGGCTATCGGCGGCCCGCGGAAGGGGTGGGGCCGAGTAACCCCCGCGGTGGGAATTATGGCGGCATGCGGCATGCAGATGCACAGTGATGTACGTGCCACGCCCAGCGCGGTTTCGCGCCATCCCCGTCATGTGACTAGACCCAGCAAGTGTTAGTGAGCAATTATCTCAGCGCCGCTCAAAGGTGCCAAGGGTAGAAATTATGCTGAGGTAACGGTGCCTCAGCAGTCACTGGATGACTTCAAGTGCCATTTCGGACTATCAAGGTCAACATTCGATGTATTTATCAGTGAACTACAGCACTGTCCTAAGCTTCAATTGCGTGTACAAGGGTATGGTCGTGCCCCTGTTCATGATGCCAAACAAGGAATGATTTTCTTATGGTACAACCCCAGACTCGTTCCATTCCATTGCCGACCACGCACTGTGTTTGCCGTTGGGTCGCTAAAGCTGTTATCAGTAACATCGTGAAGCGCATGATATGATGGCCTGCACCAGAGCAGCGGCAAAAGATCTGTGATGGGTTTGCTGAGTGCTGTATCTTTCCAGGGGCCATTGGTGCGATCTATGTCTGTCATGCACATACGTATCAGGGCTCCGAAGAAAGAGGACAACCCGACATCATACATAAACCGGAAGAAGTTTCACTCTGTTGTGCTACAGGCTGTGTGTGATCATGAAATTTGTTTCACACATGTGATGACCGGATGGCCAGGGGGCACTCACGATGCCCCTGTGTTTAGGAACTCGTCCATTTATCAACATCCAGAAACTAAATTCCAAAATGAAGAGTTTCCACTTGGAGACTCTGCATATCCAATTCAGCCGTGGCTTATGACACCCTACAGGGATGTTGGGAACTTGACACAGGATCAAAAACGCTTTAACAAACGCCTGAGCTCTGGAAGAGTTGCAATAGAGCGTGGTGTAGTGCCACGGTGGTGTAGTGGTTCGGTGTAGTGCCACAGTGGTGTAGTGGTTCGGGCCTCCGACTAGCGGTCAGAGGATCCCGGGTTCGAATCCCGCTGCTGGCGTGAGACTTTGGGCAGGTCTCTTTGCCTTACTGGCCTCTCTCCACCCAGGTGTATAAATGGGTACCGGTCGGAAATGCTCAGATTGCAGCGCTGAATGAGCAGCTCATCTGAGTTCTACTGAAAGGTTTCAGGATAGACTGGGGTTAAAGTGTGAAGTCAGATGACACCTCTATATCAGACTATAAACCCAAACTTTTTTTTTTAACTTTTTGCCTTTGGACAACTGAAGGGAAGTTTCCGACGGCTCAGAAATTTTGATTGTCAAGACTTTGAACTGATGTGCCATACCATCCTAGCCTCATGTGTAATGCATAACTTCTGTTTGAAAAACAATGATGAGGCCATTGAGGAGTTTGGGGAAGATGAATTCGAAAATGAAAATGCAGCAATTCCATGTCCTTGTCATCAGCAGCAAGGGGGTGCTGAACGACAGGATGAGCACAGAGGTTTTTGGCTAGGAGGTGAACACAATGTATGAACTGTCAATTCTTGTTACAAATAGTTTAGTAAAAACAACACATTTCATAAAATGTTGATGTTTTTGAAAATACGAAAAATTAACAAAATGTGTTAATAAAATTATTCGTAACAGTACCGTAGCAATGGAGCTAGGTCAGGCCTTGAAATTTGAGGCATGGGAGAGAGATTGTTCTCCTCGTGAACAATAAAGCTCTATTGTTCATGAGGAGAGCAATCACTCTCCCCCGTCTTGACAAGAGACATGGCCCATTATCATCCATGTTGCGATGGAAAGATCCACTGGTTGGTCGTTGGTTGCTGGAAGCCTGTGAAGACCGAATAGAAGGAGTTAAAGTTCAAAACATGTATAACAAAACTTATATTTTCCAAACAGATTTTTGTAACAATTTGTACAATATCAAAAATAAAAATATGTAACAACAAGTATCAACAATCCACTCACTCGTCAATTCGTCAATTGATCACCTGTTAGCAAAAGCATCAAAGGGCCCCAAAATTTGAACATAATAAAAGTATCACCCCAGAAAGTGGGGTTAAAGAGTTACTTCTGGGATCTCTACTAAAGTGCCTGAGGAAGACCCCGGTTGGGGTAGAAAATTTGTGAAATACAGAGGATTTTTACGTATCGTGTGTGTCGTTCTTTGTGCCCTATGTTGGATACCCCAGAAAGTGAACAGAAATCAGCATATCTGAAGATACGTGTGATACGTGTCTGCGATACATGTATTTGAATATGGATCTCCTACAAATGGCAGGCGATAACGAAGATGACGATTTCATATATTCATCCTTCGAAATTTGCAGCGGCGGATAAGTGTTTGTGGTGGGGGTTCGGGGTTGAACCCCCACTCGGCGGCCAAAGATATTTTTACTGCAAAACATCAAACATCTCGCTTGTGGCGTCGCGCCCG
>NMRB01002817.1:0-39950 GCA_002633025.1 Notospermus geniculatus
AGCTATACTACTTCAGGCCAAAGTCTGATCCTAGTATATGGCCCTTAATATTTAAATTTGACTATCACTCTTCATATGTCGGTTTATAAAAAGAGCTGTCTTATTGTTTATATTCCAGTATCGACGTTTTATTATCGTGATGGATCGTCTAACTGATCATCCATACTCGGCTCAGAAAGCAGAGTTTATCATGAAGTTTAGGAAGGAAATCCAGAGGTCGACTGTATCTTCTGAAATACCCCCTGTAAGTTTCTCGTCTTGTGGTTGTTAATTCATGAATGGCTATGCATGAGTCGAGGACGTCCCCGAGATGTGACCCTCATCATTCATCCAGATGTGTCAGTCATGAGCTTCAACTAGCCTGAGCTCATCATTTTAGACATTCAGCTGCAGTGAAAGTGTCCTGGCCACTGTGCAATATTCCATTTCATCAATCATGAGAGAGGTTGAATGATCTTGAGTTGGTTTGTTGCCTGCACCAGCTAACTCCATATTGAAATCAGTTGTCGTAGCAGTTAGAGACATCTTATGACGACTAAGTCAAAATCCTCCATAGCAAAGATATTTGCGTATTTCAGATACAAACGACAGAATCAGGTAGAAGATTTACAGTCGCCAATGGTAAGATCCTCTGCAACACCACAAAAGCAACCATTAAACGAGTTGGCAAAAGTAAAATAAAAATACAGTGCACCCTCGGTCTTACGAACCTCGATTTTACGAACTCACAGATATTACGAACCCAACGTCTGGCTCCCAAAATTTCATGACATGTATGTACAGTGGAACCTGGTCACATTGAACACCTTGGTACTTTGAACAAACTGCCTACATTGAACACTTTGAAATTCCCCGCCAGATCTAACAGTAAAGGATCACCTAGTACAGTGACCCTTGGTACATTGAACACCTCCTTACAATGACCGCTTTTGAAATTCCCCGTGAGTGTTCAATGTATACAGGTTCCACTGTAAATCCTCACTATTACGAACTCCGCATTAGTACGAACTTAACCCTTGGACCCCGAAGGGTTCGTAATAGCGAGGGGGACTGTATTATTTTCCTTCAGCTGCTCGAAAGAATGCTAAAGCCGTTGTCAAGTTGTATGAAGAAGGTTCTGGACAAATAAGAATCAATGGAAAGTCAATGTTGGATTACTTCAAGCATGAACATCATATAGAAAGGTAAGTTTGCTTGATAGGCTCTTTTTTAGCTCACTCGTGAGCTTTTATCGTCCTGCGGCGTCCGTCGTCCGTCGTCGTCCGTCGTCGTCGTCGTCGTCGTCGTCCGTCGTCCGTTAGCAGGGCACGTTTCGTAACCGCTGGAGCTATTGATCTGAAACTTGGTACATATATACCCCTAGGTCAGATGACCTATGACACCAAGTTTCGGTCCGATTCGATTCTTGGCTTGGCCTCCAGGTGGCCAAAACCAAAAACACAAAAAGTGCAATAACTCCTGAACTAATGACTGGATCGTCTCCAAATTTTTATCATAGGTGTATCTAATTAGGATACATAACATATATAACGGGTTTTTGATTTGACCTACTTTTCAAGGTCACAGAGGTCAAAGTTCGACAAAAGTGACGAACCTGCCACAGGTCTTCATTATTTCACCGAGCATCTTCATATCTTGCATAAACATGTATTAGAGGGGTACCTTCAAAACTACCGAGTTTCGGTCCGATCGGACATCCAATATGGCCGCCAGGTGGCGTAACCTGAAAATCAACCAAGTGCTATAACTCAGGAACGGCTTGACCCAGAGTTCTCGAACTTGATATTTACCTCCCTCTAGGTGACCTTTACAAGCACGTCAAATTTCGGCCTGATTAAACTTCCAATATGGCCGCCAGGTGGCGTAACCTGAAAATCATCAAATGTGCTATAACTCAGGAACGACTTGACCCAGAGCGCTCAAATGTGCTATGTGGCTCCCTCTAGATGACCTTTATGTGCATGTGAAGTTTTGACCCGATCGGACATCCAATATGGCCGCCAGGCGAATAACCCAACAATCATTGAAGTCCTGCAACTTGGGAATGACTTGACCCAGATTGCTCATAACTGACATGTACCTCTCTCTGTCATTACACTGTATGTCCAAACGAGTGAGCACATGGTCCATGGACCATTTCATTTCAAGGTTGGCAGTCTTGTGCAGAATACACCAGAGAAAAATGGTATTGGAAGTCCGAAGCCTGTTCCAATCACTTTTGGCTGTCAGAGTGGTGTAGTGGACACATTAGTGCCCATCACTTCTGAGATCCCAGGTTCAATCTGCAGTTGGACCATTCTTTATGTGAGAGAGTGGGTGACTCGCTTTGATAGTTACAATGGCAAAAATGCAAAAAATAATGTAAATGTTTCTGTAGCAAATAATTTAATTTGTAAGCACCTCACATGAAATGAAGGACACAAAATAGTTACACCAAAATTGCAGTTGTTAGGTAACAGCGACCTGGCATTGCTGGGATCCAGCTTCTCTTGTTGGTGATGGTTGGCATTGCTGACCACACAACAGGCTGTTGGTATTGCTGACCACACAACAGGCTGTTGGTAACTTTAAATCTAAGTCCTGTCACTGATGCTTTTGATGTGATAATGTTGGAGGAGCTCGATCCTGGTTGCAAAGCCTGGTCTCGATGACTTTTAGAACTGCAATTTTTGTGTATATACAAAGTGCAAAGTTTTTCCTTGTATATATACATGTAGTATACATTCCTTTCAGGGAACAAATAGCATACCCATTACAATTTACTGACAAACTTCTCAGTGTGGACGTGGAAGCAGAAGTGGAAAACGGTGGTCCTAACGGGCAAGCCGGCGCCGTCAGACACGGTATAGCTGTAGCCTTGACAGGTTTTCTGGACGAGACGATGATTGAACGGATGAGACTGGCTGGTCTTCTTACTCATGACCCTCGTAGACGAGAGAGGAAGAAACCAGGGCAGAAAAGGGCCAGGAAGAAGTTCACTTGGTATGAAAAACTTGGTTTTAACCAGTTCACCACTTTAGAGTTTTGATGAAATGACGCTGAATGCCGCAGGTTTGCATTATGGGTGACGTCATGATGCTGTTTTAATTGGAAAATGCAGTAAATCTTATGTCATGGCAATGATGTTGTTAATTATCCCAGTTCATCACAGACAATCTTGATTCTCTATGCCATTACCTTTTATTACTTGTTAATCAAGGAATCTGACGTAACATTTATTTTCTTTGCAGGAAAAAACGTTAAGTGGAAAGATCCTGTCCAAGAACCAGTATTGATGAAGAAGATCAGAGAGTGTGCAGATTTTTACAGAGACGCTTCATTTACAGAAATTCATAAATGTAAATAAACATGTAACTGGATACAGTCTAGTTAATCTTCTTCTTTTCCTAAGTAACTCATAGGAAGTGCTGTGGAATCTGAATTTGTTGGTTATGGTTCATGAGCTGAACTCCGGTGTGTGTGTGTGTGTGTGTGTCTATGTGTACCTCTTTCCACCCCCCTCCGCCCCCCCCCCCCCCCCCCCCNCGATGTTTTGTACCCACAATTCCAGAGCCTCATGTTAACAATGATTTTGAGTGTTTTAAGAAGGACCCCTCTACTAGTCAAATAGCTATTGAGTGTCTGTGTGTCAGTCAGTCAGTCCATCTGTCCAGCCAAGCCCAAACTTTTTTTTACCATCCCCGGTATTACCTAGAACCTCTTGCTTACCATGATTTTGAGTGTTTTCTGAGTGAGTGCAGTATTAGTGGCGACCCCTTATTCGAATTCCCGGCTCCTGAACATTGGCATTAAATGATAGTGGCAGGGGCGGACCCACGATTTTGGAGGAGGGGGCGCACTATGCTAGAAACATTGAAATCTGTGGTGAATTTCAATGATTTGCTCCAATTTTCAGAATTTCACGGTCGATTTTATTACAGATTTGTTGGCCGAAAGGTGTCATTCAAAATTTCTGGCATTTTTGGTCATAAAATGCTTGTCAGTAGACAGGGCTAGTTCAGCTGATTGTTTGTAGGTGGCGACACA
Organism: Notospermus geniculatus; assembly: GCA_002633025.1. Lineage (NCBI taxonomy): Eukaryota > Metazoa > Nemertea > Pilidiophora > Heteronemertea > Lineidae > Notospermus > Notospermus geniculatus. Next base: position 4,027 of record NMRB01002817.1, read on the forward strand.
TGTCCAGCTCACTGTGCACTCGTGGAGGCACCATCTGGTGGTCTTTTTTCCTGTCCAGTTAACTTATCAACCGCCCTGGATAACGATAATCCTGGTATGACGCGCCTAATAGGGAGGTTTCGCAAGCGCCCGGTTAGGCCATACGACGACGTTTATCTATTGTGTGGGTATACCCAAACAATAGATAAACGTCGTCGTAGGGCCTAGCCGGGCGCTTGCGAAACCTCCCTATTGTTATTTCCCACGACGTGACGTACCGTAACGAAATCGTTCACGTTAACGGTCGCAGAAGGGCAGTCGCGACCTCTCTAATGTGGGCGTGTCCAAATTGGCCTGTAGGCAACTTTGCGCAACCAGGGAGGTTGTAATTAAAGCACCCTTACCAAACATACATACGAGTAGGACAAAGATACTCTGTACAATTTGCTTTTGCTTCCTTTCTGCTGTAGGACTACAAATATATTGCCGTGGGTCGTGTACAAAACTGGAGGGAAACCATTTACTGAACTTTGAGTCGAACCCGCGGTGTCCGGTAAGGAACCCGTCGCTCAACCACTGCGCTCCACTGCATTATTACTACAGCGTTTCGAAGGAGCACGGTATTGCCACTTTTTCTCGACAGCCGGCGCCACTGTGCCACTCTCCAACGCAGGGACCAACGACGTATTGGCGAGTTGACCCGATTTCCTCCGTACATTTTGTAATGCATTTCTGTAGTTCGTATTACTGCCGCTAGGTGGCTCCCTCTACGTCGGCAGCCAAATAACGCATTTGAGATCCAATACCGTGCTCCTTTAGCGCTTTCGTTCGACGAACGTTAAAGCGGGTGATCCACTGTTGCGATTTCGGCTTGAGACGGGGTTGCGTTCCCTTGCGGTTACCTTATATGGCAATCGGAAGTCCTTATAAGGTAACCGCAAGGGAACGCAACCGCGTATCAAGCCAGAATCGCGACAGTGGATCACCCGCTTTAGGTTCATTTCATTGACGGAGGCCGCGGGTTCGATTCCACGCCGAGTCGCTCCATGCACGCATAAACTGCTGAAAGTTATCAAGCGGTGCTCGGAATGGGCTCCTCCTCCTTAACCCCCCCCCCAAGTTGATACGGGTAATGATGGGAGGCAATTTATGTTCTGCGCTCTATGTTCTATGCTTAGTTCTATATTGTAAACATGAGAAAATTCTTTGGTTACTCTATCTACATTTATTTTAGAAACACAACGTTTCAAATAAATGTAGATAGAGTAACCAAAGAATTTTCTCATGTTTAGTTTCATCTATCTAAAATGTCACTCAAAGAACTTATTCTATATTGTATATATTGCTTCAATTTTCTTTCTTTAGTTCTACATGTATCAATTTTTTTTCTTCTTTAGTTCTACATGTATACTCTCTAATTGTGCATTACATGTAATTTGCTTCTTATTCGTTTTCCTAGTTTTAAGCCATTCAGTTGACATGTATCTAATTTTGTTTAGTGCACCTTATTTATGTACTGCACCGCCTTAACTTGTATAGCTCACGACTAAGAGGGCCACTAATGCCTTGGCACTGGCCCTTTGTTATTTGTATTGCACTATTATTCAATAATAAACTACAATATATATATAATGTATATATATGGGAGGCGAAAAGCGCCTGATGCATTGTCATACAAATTGTAATTATAAGTCTTCTGTAATCAGACTGTGTTGATTTCATCGTCCGTCATTGAGTTTTATGAACTCTGAATGATAGGCCTACGCTAATGCGGATGAAGGGTTATTTCGGATCGTGATGGGTCAGTGAGAATGGGACATGTACAGTTACGGTCGACTTCATCACGGGCTAAACTACTTCAGACTTCATCAGTCGTCCCATCAGGAAATCACTTCATTTCCGTGACATAGAACAAGCCAAGATGACAACTCTGTTGCTTTGTTCCTTTTATTGTCCGCATGCGTGTCGAGTTGAGTGTGTCCTCGTGACTAACAACCGTGCCGTCCGTGAGTCGTGCACGGCATCATCATCCGCTAGGGATTACGGTGAAATGTTTCCTTAGTGCCATTTAATGCTTCCATCTCATTCATGGATTGATGTTTTACTCCCATTTGCAACTTTGTACAGGTTTTATGGCACACACGACACAATTTCTCTATTACCACGCTTCTGCTAATCCCTGTTTATATCTTATGGCCACGCAACTTATTTTGGGCAGCAAAATACTTGTTGTAGCTCTATTCGCACTCATTGCGACCGGGTCGGCCTACATAGTCGCCACTGAGCTTCCTGGTGACTGGGAGGATCTCGCTGGAACTGGAGGCGACTGATCAGTCGCCAGAAACGGTCGATGTAAGCACCCTTGCGACTCGCTGGAACTGAAAATTTGCCAGTCGCCGCGAGTTCCACACGTTGAACTTTCTTAGTGTGACTAGTTGTATTCAGTTTCGTTCAGTCGCTGCGATGTACGCGGGCTTGCGACTGATCAGTGCCAGTTTTCTGAACGAAGCCTAGTTTCAACGAATCTCAACGCCCCGGATGTTACATGAGTTGCTGCCAGTCGCAAGTGCGATTACGACGCTAGGCTTTAGGCCTTTTTACCCAGACGGGAGTTGATAATAGAGAGGTTCGTCCCACTGATGGTGACGCTGACGGGCGTTACGCAACTTGTGTCGTTAGATGTATCTATCGTGAAAAGTGAAGGTAGACCTTGCTCAATGGTCGCTCCCTCGCGGTGATGCTGGGAGAGAGCGCCAACAACCTGATAACCAGCCAGCGCCAGCCTGATAACCACGGCATACGGTGGCTCATCAAGAATTCTTGTATAATATTGGAGGGTTTTGATATTCATCAGTATTTCACGTCTCAGGTTAATGCCAACGGGCGTACAGAGAGTGGTGCTAAGTGGTGTCATGAGCCGAGGCGGGCTTATCCCCTGCTCTGTTCCCCCTTGACCACATGAGTTTGGCACCGAGGCCTCAGCTCATTGGAAAAAAGTGTCAGAAACTCGACCAGTCGGGGATTCCTTCCGCTGCGGCCACTTTCCCTGTGGGCTGAAGGTGTCTGCCCCTGTCGCTCAAACCCCGACGTGATAATCCTGTGCCTGGTCTCTCATGCACATATCCGTTTTGACTTCTCGAATGCAATATCTCTTAAGCATCTAATATGGTTAGATTATGGCAGCAGCCAAGCGCGAATCGGCCGGTGAAATGAGCAATGGAAAATCGATGGAAACACACAAGTTATTAGAGTAGCAATCCTACGGGATAATAAACCTAAAGATGTAAGAGCTTGGATAAAATGGACAGAATAGGGGAGCATTTCGCGTTTTCTTTATCGTGTTATTCTTGACAGCCGGAGCTTTTATTTTCCGCAGCCGCGTTGTTTTCGCGCATTGTGAAGACTCGGCTTGTGCGGTTTAATAATAGCGGAGTGAGTGATTGAGTTATTCAGTCGGGCCGGGACATAAAATTTCAATTAAGGGCTGATTACTGGGTCAGAAGGGGTTGCGGAAGAGGTAGAGGTGACGTGAGAGTGCTTTGCTCTTGTAGCGTTGATCCGGTTAGGAATGGATCAGTTACGCTACGACGGGTAACCTGTGTGATGACAATTTCACTTGGTTATAGGAAAAAAACTACTAACATTAAAAAATCTTAGTGTGTTTTGGATTATGGAACCGCGCATAAGGTTTGCCATCGTCATGGGACCGACATAGGCCTACAAGTAGAAATCCATGAATTTCTGCTTAGGTAGGTCTATGCCAAAAGATCTTCATTGCCCTACAGTGGATACTACTATTTTGTAGAGCAGTTAAAGTTAAAAACCTCCACTTCTTCAAGAAAGCATGAAATTTCCACAGGGGTCCTTTGATACCTAATGATCATGAAAAAATGAATCCCCAAAAATCGCGCCCCCGTGGCCGCCATATTGGATTAAAATATGGCCGCCGAAACAGCCATTTTTCGACAAAATCTCAGGTCCTATTCATAAAATAAACTTGTGTATGGTAGTTTATCGCGTATTTCGAGGACTTTATTGAAACTGGCATTTCGTTGAAAATACTATGTATGTGTATTGCAAACTAGCACCTGAAGGAGGAACACAAAAAAACCCATGCACCGTTGTTGAGTGATTAAATTCTGATTGGTGAATGACGAGGTGAGACCTTGGGATTGTCCATCTCGATCCATCATACATGTATTTGGTGACATTGTAGTAGCGTAAATAAGGGTTTTCAATAAGATGTACCTGTTATATTGTGATCTAGATCTACATGGGGTACCTACCATGTTAGTTGACCGGACAAAGCTCAGCAAGCTGGTCACCTGGCGTCCGAGTCAAGCGGACAAGATTCTTTTGTCGTTTTATTCATCTGTATTTTATTGACGTCATGATCGGTGGCAAAATCGTCAGGAATCTAGAGAAAAAAGGTGACAGGCGAACATCTGAGTCAATAAAAAATGGAGCGAGATTGGTCACCTGGCGGCCGATGCATTATCTACGCGAGTCAATACCCGCATACGTTCAGGGAGGGGCGCAATGAATGCAAAGTGGGCCAAGTTCGAAAAATACTGTGTTTACCTCGTCGGTACAAATAGCATGAAGGGTGTCTGATGATCTTTTACACCGTCACATATTTTCCGTGTAGGCACATGTACAATGTAGGCCTAGGCATTTCCTGTCCTTCCCTTCAGTCTGAACTTGGGACAAGATCCTTCTGATAGCTTCTTCTTGGTATAAACTTGATTTTTAGCTCACCTCGTGAGCAATTTAATTCCGTGGTGCGGTGTCCGTCGTCGTTGTCGTCCGTTAGCAGGTACGTTTTGTAACCGCAGTAGCTATGTACTTGAAACTTTGTACATATGTACCTCTAGGTCATATCCTGAGAGCTAGCTTCTTCTTGAATGGCAACTTGCTCGCCTGGTGAGCACTTGCCGTGTTGCGGTGCGGTGTCCGTCGTCCATCATCGCCGTCGGCGTCCGTTAAGGCTCGTTTCCACAGACGCGTTTCACGCTGCGTGATGCGTCAAATCTTTTGTTATTTTCTGCCGCTCTGCTTCCAAACAATGGGCGAAGCGTCAAAACGCTCACGCTACCGCTTCTGTGGAAACGGGCCTTTAAGGCCCGTTTCCACTATAGCGGATTCCGCGGCGGTTTCCGGCGAGCGGCGCGGTTTTCACAGGGCTTTGGATAATCCTTCGATGGTTTAACAATACAATGGCCTATTGATTATCCCAATGCCTGTGAAAACCGCTCCGCTCGCCGTAAAACGCGGCGGAATCCGCTGTAGTGGAAACGGGCCTTTAGGCAGGGCACGTTTCGTAAACCACTGCAGGTGCTACTTGAAACTTTCTAGGCCTACATATGTACCGTAGGTCAGATGACGTATGACACCACCAAAGAGTGAGCCAACAAGAGGTGGTCCAATACTTTTTTCCAGGGCTGTACATGACCCCACGTGAACCGACCCTTTTCGTTATGAAGTGTAATTAACAATTCCTAGGAAAATGCATGTTTGTGTGAGCTTGAGCATAAAAGTGCCATCCTGGAACGATTGCCATCACCCTACATGGCAAATTTATGGTAATCTCATTCCAAATTATTCCATAATGAACATATGAGAGAGTTTGGTGACTCGTAAACACGAGAGCGATACATATTAATGAGATATTTAGTATTAATTTCAATGAGATGTATGCATAGATCGCGCAGCAGGTGTTACTGAAATAAGGGCCTCTGATGCTAATCAGACCCGCACTTGCTGCGTTTGATGCCACGATCTAACTATCCTTTATATCTCCACCCCTCCCCAGTTATCATTATATCACCTGATACAAACTCGTGGGCATCTGCGGTAAAAATCTTCGATGCATCCATCAGCCGTGCTTTTAGACGGTCTGATGCAACCACTACCACCGAATAAAATGGTGAAGCCTGCAGCTGCACATAGATGACAACTATGCGTTTTGATGCCAGGCGAACGCCTGGTGAGACCCCCCCCNCCCCGCGGCTAGTGCGACATCAAAACGTGGGCGCGGTTTATACGCGAATTAAACCCTATTTGGTGTGTTTTTCTACAAAAGCAGACGTTAATTTGGTTCAATCTAATCATGCACGTGCAAAGTCGATTTCAAACAGAGAAATTCCTCGGAATGTTATTTCGACCATTCTCAATACTCGTAACCATAGTGACGGCTTGGTGACGTCGTTAACATTTCACCTCTCCAATTTATTCATTGAGTGCACAAGAGAATTTTCCCTGTGGCCAAAACACGTCCTGTCTTCAGAGAAATTCTTTCCCTCTCCCTAATTACTCTGTTCCGTGCCGAGTTTCCCGTTCGGCGCCTTGGCGGTTCCCTAACCGTGAGAGAACCGCCGTATTGTTTTTCCGATCGAATGATTAGCAATAATTAACCACAAACCATTCCCTGTCGGTTCCGCCGAAGAAATGACAAAATTGCCCGAATTTGCATCTTTCTTTTGAGGCTGATTGTCTTCTCTGAGACAATTGGGCTGTTTAGGGTAGAGAGAGACAGGAAAGGCACGCCTCAAGCTTCACAAAATAGGCACGTTTAATAGCGAGCTTGAGATCTGCAACCTAAAACTTATATGGATATTTACGTTTTACGTTTTTAGGTTTACGGCAATAGGCAGTTTTCGCAAAGCCCCCGAAACGCCGACGCGAACGCCCAACCCGTTGTTCGATACCACGACGAGAGCATCGAACAAAAGGATAGACGTTCGCGTTGGCGTTTCGGGGCCTTTGCGAAAACTCCCTATTTTGTGCAGGATAATACGTGTATGTCCTCTTCGTTCAGTCTATTCACGTACAGTATGTCGATACGTCTCAGTATAAAAATTACGGATCTGAAACCCTCTCGTGTTTAAAAGGCATTTGCTTCGCAACTACTGAGAAGCGGTCCTGTACTAACTCTTCATGATGTATTCCAGTATTTTTTCTATAGGTTTTTCAATGTTCCCCATCCAAGTGAGGAACATGAGTAGCTTCAGATGGCCTCTTCCATACTTACCAGGGTCAATAATGCAATGGCGTCGACCCTGCCGAAAAAAATCAATTACAAATACCAAAACGTCGCTTTCGAAATTTTATTGAAATTTAATTTTTTTTGTTGAAAAGTACATGTAAGCAACAGTTGAAATGGGAATACCCGCATATCTGCATATACATGTAGAAGTGTCATGTTGAAAAATTACTATCCTTGAACTGAAGTGATGAAGAGAAAAAAAGTTCGAGAAGAAAGATTGAATATTTTTAAATACTCCATCATGTTAACCTCACAAAGACATCTAAAAATATAAATGACAGGAAATATGTCTTGCAGTCATTTTCTGTCCAGTAACACGCGACTTGGAAAAGAGAGTTGTGACATTACATGGCTTGTTTTCACTGCTTGAAGCAACCTCATTCATCTCCCAATCAGAAACTAGCACGTACGTTAAAAATGTTGCCGGGGCACAAACAAGTTGTCGTGTCACGGGAACCATAGATCGGTTCGCCGAGAGTGGGCCTAACACTCCGAGAACGGCACGGAAGCCTCCCTTCAGTCACCGAGGCGCTAAGATGCTTCGCGGTTGCTGAAACTCGCGCCTCCCGTGACGTTTCAGCGGTCTTGATGAATGAACCCGAGTTGCGAGGAAACCTCCCGGGAGAAGGAACGCGCCGGGCTTGAACTCCGCGTGCACCGTAGAATTTGCAGTGATAAATGGCCAGTGGTCAGAATGTGAATGGGTGATACTTAGCAGCACCGGTATATTAGTTATTTATTCGTGATGAGTACATGAATTATTCTTAGCCATTGTTTGTATCTTAGCTGATGCCGTTTCTGCGCCTAGAAGTGAGAGGTCACATCTGCGCCGATGGACGGAGATGGTTAAGTAATGAAAAGAACATTAAATGAAGCATTATCACCAGTATCAGCAGCATCAACAAATCCATAAAGGCACGGTTTTGTCGAATTATTGCTTATGTAAATTCATTAATCGTTTCTTAGGAAGAGGCGAGAAAAAATAGACAGTTGTCCTTTTTGCATTGTTTGGCTGAAACTCCAATTTGAAGAAGGCACGATGGAGTTCGTCAGTCAGATCGAAAAAAACTTTGATATCGAAGTGAACTCCTTTTCAGCTTGAATCAAATGTCATACACTTAGTTCAAGTGAAGCATTTAAATTTTTGGTACATTTGTGGCACGATTTGAATTCGCCTGTTGAGAGAAAAATTGTAAAAAGTTAATTTCGCAAAATTTGGTCAGATCGAAAAAAAGTCGCCAAATTGGACGTCAACATCATAAAATCCAATATTTTGACGGTGTCAAGGGGGCTCAGTGGGCCTACTATAGGATAGTGGCATGGGTTCACGTGCGACACCTGCTCAGACCTTCTTTTATGTTGGACAATACCATTTCTTACAAGAGGTGATGGTCACTTTTCATGCCAATATTCTTCGGCTGATAACATTTCATAAAAATCACCTACACTGCCCCAAAATGGCCTACCTTGCCCCAAATAAAATGAACTTTCACGGTCAACAAAAATCTGTTTTTTCCGCAAAAAATCATTAGTGCGGGAGTTTTCAAATCATTTTCCAGTATGAAAAGAAGAATCTGTTTTTCACCTTTGCACTGTCTTGACCCTACCTATGAGAGTTGATGGCCAATTTCCAAGTCCACATTCTGGTGATGACATTTCATGGATACTATGTATTCAAGTATCCATGACCTACGCTGCCCCGATATAATGATCTAATTCACGACCAACAAAAATATGTTTTTCCGAAAAATTCCAATTCATTTTCTGATCTGAAAAGAAGGATCTCTTCTTCATTTTTACGCTGTATGAGAAACTTTAATCGTTACCTTTCTCAAAGGAATCGAACAAGAGCGGATTGTTACATGAAAGAATTCCTCCCCGAGTTATTCACCGAGTCAATTCCGAGCTAAAAACCAACACAATTTCGACATGCATAATTCATAAGAATTTCCAATCAGCAATAATAGTCGGCATCCCAGTCTATTGTTCTTTCTAACTTATGCGCACAGGTGACTCGCAGCTGATACGGTTCACCAGTAATTCGACAACGCAGTAAATACGTTTATGTCTTAATACGAATTGAGAAATAGATAGCGTGTTTGCAAAACATGTGATGCTAAGTGGGGACGCCTCCTTTTTTAAAGAAATTTATCGCGTATTACAAATCGCTTGGAACTTGAGAGGGAGAATCTCAACGTGGATGCGGGTGATCGGTTATTCTGGCTTGAATAGAAACATGAATAGAATAAGAAAGAGAAAATCTCCCAACGTTTTCTATAGAACCAATAGCGACGCATTCGCAAGGCTGTTGAATCGATATTTTGACTTGTCGTTCAATTCAAGCTCACCGTACCAAGTAAAACGAAACATGCTCAGGTGCGATATTTTTTATCGTGGCTTCCCATTTCGCCATCGAATGGCTATAGTACGGAGTTTTCGCAAAGCCCCCGAAACGCCAACGCTAACGTCTATCCTTTTGTTCGTTGCTGTCTTCGTGGCATCGAACAATGGATTTGGCGTTCGCGTTGGCGTTTCGGGGGCTTTGCGAAAACTCCCTAGTGCTGGTGTCAGCACGGACACGTGTACAGTGGGTCAAGAGTGGACTTCCGTGTCATACTACAGAAAAGGTAACACACAGAAGTACAAAATAAAAAATAAGTTCACTTCTATGATTTTGACTTGAAAGTGCCTGAAGAAGACCCCGGTGTGAGGTGGAAAATTAGCGAAGATCGGAGACGACGATTGGCAACAGACACAAAATCTGTATATACTTTGTTTTTGGGTGTGAATTGGAAAAGGGCGAAATGGGAATAAACTATTTTCTGCAGCGTAAAAGAATTGGAGTATTTGTGTTGTTGCAGTTGTCTGGTTTGAGACGTCCTTGTCGAAACAAAAATAACACAGCAGAAGGGATTCTGTTGCTTCGCGTGACATCACGCAACTTACTGAATCAAACGACGGTCTAAGACTTTAGTAAGTTGTTATTCGGTATATCTGACGTCGTAAATTCAAATAGACACACAAGTGTCCGATTGTCCAAGAGACATAAACACGGACAAAGAATAAAAGAACAACTGTCGGCTCATGACGTGTTGGTCAGCGTGAGAGGTGATATTTAATAAAGAAGAATTTTTATGACTCAACACATCGTAATGATTCCAATGAACATCATGACTTTTTGCGACCTTGGATTGTCACGATGAAGTGAGACTTAAAGGAAATTTGTCGGGACAGTCAAAAATTACACTAAGAATAATTTCGTGGCCGACGAAATTCACAACTTCAAAAATTACACATTTCGTATTTTAGTTTAGCCTACCCCAGATTTGCAGTTGGCCGTGTTCTAAATCCTATTCGAAGGCAGCAAAGCCACAGCAGTTGTGCAGATATGCTCTAAGTGGGCAATAAATTCCCGAAGCGAGTACTGAAATATATTCAAGATGGCGGCATTTGATTCTCTATTCAGACACCTTGACTGGGACGACCAGTTCGTTTTAACTATTGCCCCTCTCCATATGAATGACAGGCCGGAAAACCGTCGTTTCTGACGCTCCCTCATCATCTTGGTTACGTCACGGCACAGTTTTGTTGAGGGATCCTGGGTCCAGCACTTTGGACTTAGCCTACATCCGGTGCTCGTATAACCGCCAGTCACCTCATGGTACATTCACGACCTCGTGAGGGTAGCATACTGTAACTGCGGTTTCTACTGGTATGTCCCCGTTTTATGGATGTAACCCCCATTACCACCGGATGCTGTGGCATTTGAATGTGTGAATGAGTTCATCCACCTTGCCCGGTTTCTTCAAATACCTGTTGATCGTCATGGTAATCAGAAATGCAGGTATATTCAAGAGTGTCGGTGGGTGTTTGTAAAACGAGGACAACAGGTACTTCCGTTCAGGTGGTTGGTCTAAATTGTTTCCTCCGAAGCGCCCCTGTGCGGAGCTCAATACTTACGAAGTATCAAATTGTCCAGTGGCTTTATCTTCGTAGAGATATCTAATTCAGATAGCGCCCTCATGCATGAAAACTGTATTTAGTGACGGTCAGTGATGCGACGAGCGATACTGACAACAATGGGCCACACGCCGGATGTTAGCGATGGCCCGTGGTGCCGTCATAATGGTTAGATATAAAGAACTTGATGTCAAATTTTCACAAAAAGTGATCATAAAAAATATACGATGCTATTGACGCGAGTTTCAATTTCAATGCCAAACGGGTTGGACCGCCTCCGTTCCTGCTTAATCCTTTTAAATAATATTTTATCCGGAAGTTTCTGCATCCGGTAATGGTTTCAACAGAAATATAAGGCCAAGTTTCTTGGCCGTCACTGTCTGTGGTATCCTGCTAATCTGTGCCACGCCCATACCCGAACTTATACTGGTAGTTAATCAGTTACATGTATTTACTCAGTGTCTCATAAGTCTTTTCAATTCTAAAACGTTTGAACCAGAAAACAATGAAATTATGGTTTATTGTGTCGTATTTTACAAAATATCATAGATCTAATCGGCATTCCGTCTGAAAGGGTACTGACCCCGTTGAACTCAAGTAATGGAAAGGATGGCGGCCATTTTTGCCGGCAAAGATTTCGACATAATGGCTCATATTCTAGAAGCCTCCATTAACTCTAAGGTCCACTTTAAGCTTTTGTATTCTGCCCTGCAAACAGTAGCTAAAAGTAAACCTTAGAGTTGAGGAAGCTTCCGGAATACGGCTCAATATCATTCTAGCCTAGGTAATACCACTGGCTATGTAGGCCTATGGGTTGGACAGGACACGGGACCAGTCTTATCACATTGGTTCCCGATTCCGCCGCCAGGGGAGGGATACGGAGGCAGCTCATGCATACAGTGGCACTTTAAAGGTATGGCAGGAAAACTTCAGGTGCACCATACCATGGTGTCAGCACTGATGGTAGCGTCAGCTGCTGATGCAACTAGCTTCGTAAATGAATATTAATAAATCCATGCATCATTCGTTCGTGGTATGAGGCATATAAACTGTCAATATTTTGACAATGAGCACGATATAATTATTCCAGTTTTGACGAATTCATGCATAACCAATCCTACAGATAATCGAAAAACCACCTGTTAATATGAATTCTATTTAGCGGCTCTTTAGTACGTGGATGCCAGCATCACCTAGGCCTGATTTGAAAGTCAGATGACCCGCTCATTAGGCATGGGAAGCTCCCGGTGTGTTCCTGCCTTGCACTGCACGAAAGTTGGCAAAAGCTTTGAATTGTTGTTTGAATAGTATCAAGCTATGTCGCAAAGTATACCCGGATAGAAAAAAACGAGTCGTAGGCTGGTCTGGGCCGGGGGGGGGGACATCCTGGGAAGGTGGAACTCAACTACAGACTAAAGAGGTAACTTGGTGCAAAAAACTCATGACCTGATCACTGATTTAGTCCTGAACTTGATTTTTGTACATTTGAGTCAATTAATTAATAGACTAGGCTAGTAATAAATAATTAAGGCAACACTGAAGAATACTTTGACTACACAAAAGAATATTTGGCTTCAATTTTTNAAGTTTCTGCATCCGGTAATGGTTTCAACAGAAATATAAGGCCAAGTTTCTTGGCCCTCACTGTCTGTGGTCTCCTGCTAATCGGTGCCACGCCCATGCCCGAACTTATACTGGTAGTTAATCAGTTATTTACTCAGTCTCTCATAAGTCTTTTCAATTCTAAAACGTTTAATTTTGATATGTCAATCACTCATTTTGAACCAGAAAACAATGAAATTATGGTTTATTGTGTCGTATTTTACAAAATATCATAGATCTAATCGGCATTCCGTCCGAAAGGGTACTGACCGCGTTGAACTTCTCAAGTGATGGAAAGGATGGCGGCCATTTTTGCCAGCAAAGCTTTCGACGTAATATCATTCTAGCCTAGGTGTTACCACTAGCTACATGTATGTAGGCCTATGGGTTGGACAGGACACCAGTCTTATAACATTGGTTCCCGATTCCGCCGCCAGGGGAGGGATACGGAGGCAGCTCATGCATACAGTGGCACTTTAAAGGTATGGCAGGAAAACTTCTGGTGCACCATATCATGGTGTCAGCACTGATGGTAGCGTCAGCTGCTGATGCAACTAGCTTCGTAAATGAATATTAATAAATCCATGCATCATTCGTTCGTTGTATGAGGCATATAAACTGTCAATATTTTGACAATGAGCACGATATAATTATTCCAGTTTTGACGAATTCATGCATAACCAATCGAACAGATAATCGAAAAACCACCTGTTAATATGAATTCTATTTAGCGGCTCTTTAGTACGTGGATGCCAGCATCACCTAGGCCTGATTTGAAAGTCAGATAACCCGCTCATTAGGCATGGGAGCTCCCGGTGTGTTCCTGCCTTGCACTGCACGAAAGTTGGCAAAAGCTTTGAATTGTTGTTTGAATAGTATCAAGCTATGTCGCAAAGTATACCCGGATAGAAAAAAACGAGTCGTAGGCTGGTCTGGGCCGGGGGGGGGGACATCCTGGGAAGGTGGAACTCAACTACAGACTAAAGAGGTAACTTGGTGCAAAAAACTCATGACCTGATCACTGATTTAGTCCTGAACTTGATTTTTGTACATTTGAGTCAATTAATTAATAGACTAGGCTAGTAATAAATAATTAAGGCAACACTGAAGAATACTTTGACTACACAAAAGAATATTTGGCTTCAATTTTTTGTGCGGAACTCTCTGCTTCGGGGGGGGGGACATGTATGCGCTTGCACCCAGTGCACCTCCCCAACATACGCCCATGGTACTGAAACGGTTTCAATGTTTATTGTTGGGGTTATTTTGAGAGCAACATCAAGTAAACACAACGTTACAGTTTTTTTTCAGAAATGATTCTGAATCTTCTGAATCCCTTATTTTTCGTTCCTCTGAGTTTAATTACATTTACACCACATACATGTACTGTACATCTGTACGAAGTACTGTACAGCCGTATTAGATTTCAGAATACGGTATGCCGAGGTTTGATATGGTCGTATCGGCGCTGAGCTCAAATTAACTGTGATATGATGTGCATAATATTGTGACGAATCTTGCAATGTCAAGCATGGAGTGTACTCTTTTTTGTTGTCCAGCCGATATATCGTGAACCATTACACTGATTGCATCCTCGTAATCAACAGCAATAGGGGTTAAAGATATCTATCGAATACAAAACCCGTTTAAAAATGATTGATAAAGCTTCACTCAGCATTGTTTGATTTGAAACAATTGTATAATCCCTCGGTGCAATTAACGGCGAGAAAGCCATAGCGGACTATCGTGCGACTAATGGAACAATACTAGGATGCAACACGCACGTTTTGGGCCATAAAAACCACCGTATATCACCGCGCCCTTAATTACCATCATCCATCACGGGGCTTTGTATTTAAGTCTTATCTTGGGACGTTGCCTTCCTATCGGCAACATTAACTGAATTCTATAGTGGAAACTAGCCTTCGAACAAGACGCGGCAGTAGTGATCTAAGATAAAAAGACACATATGGTCTGTATTGCCTCTGAATCCTCTATTACATTGTCAATATTATCTGAGATTTGCCGTTGTCTCGTTAGTTCGTGATGATTCCGCTTGGGTTGTAGTTACTGAGTATTATGGTGTCATCAGTGATTGCTCTGGCAGCGTTCTCGTCGCACCTTTTGTGACGAAACGGGTGGAATTGAAAAAATATCACTAAAACGATGCGCGTGTATTTAATTTGCATTAACGGAACCAAATCACAGCCAAATATTTTTCTGTGCGGGTTATTCTCAAGTCAGGCCAAGTCCACCTTTTTACTGATTGGTATCTTTACGTTTGCAGCTTGGCCAAAATTCAAATGACATTATCTGGAGATGATAACACGCGCCAGTTCAGGGNAAAGCTTCACTCAGCATTGTTTGATTTGAAACAATTGTATAATCCCTCGGTGCAATTAACGGCGAGAAAGCCATCGCGGACTATCGCGAGACTAATGTAACAATACTAGGATGCAACACGCACGTTTTGGGCCATAAAAACCACCGTATATCACCGCGCCCTTAATTACCATCATCCATCACGGGGCTTTGTATTTAAGTCTTATCTTGGGACGTTGCCTTCCTATCGGCAACATTAACTGAATTCTATAGTGGAAACTACCCTTCCAACAAGACGCGGCAGTAGTGATCTAAGATAAAAAGACACATATGGTCCGTATTGCCTGTGAATCCTCTATTACATTGTCAATATTATCTGAGATTTGCCGTTCTCTCGTTAGTTCGTGATGATTCCGCTTGGGTTGTAGTTACTGAGTATTATGGTGTCATCAGTGATTGCTCTGGCAGCGTTCTCGTCGCACCTTTTGTGACGAAACGGGTGGATTTGAAAAAATATCACTAAAACGATGCGCGTGTATTTAATTTGCATTAACGGAACCAAATCACAGCCAAATATTTTTCTGTGCGGGTTATTCTCAAGTCAGGCCAAGTCCACCTTTTTACTGATTGGTATCTTTACGTTTGCAGCTTGGCCAAAATTCAAATGACATTATCTGGAGATGATAACACGCGCCAGTTCAGGGACAAATACGAGTCTTCAGCAACCAGTACCTGCAGGCGTCAACAAAGACGATGCTGACGAACCTGTTGTTAAATACGAAGAACCTGTTGACCTTAGAGATTGTCCATTGTTCACACCCCTTGCCCGTATCCACCTGTTTGTCAAGAAACCAAACCGACGCTGACGGTCATTTGTTGTGGTCTCTTGAACGACAAAACCTGAGATAATTCTGATGTCTCTGCCATTGCATGACAAGTACACGTCTATGTAATTTAATATCATTGTCTAAATCTTCCGACTGGAGATTTTGGAAGTTGATTAATGATTAATACAAATATTAATGAGCAATAATTGTTCGGTCTTGATGCGGGTGTTCTTCGGGGAGCCTCAAAACGAAATTTGAAATTGATTTGAGCAATAACTCCCAAGCTTTTGCGATCATCTTAAAACCTGAAAAAAAACATGGCGCATGCAGGCTAGAATATTTGAAGCTTACACAGCACGAATCGTATCTCAACACTTTTTCAATACTCGAAAATCTGACGCTTCGCAAATATGGTTTGCCTCAATAACTTTTCAATACAATAGACTGGAAAATTCAACGCTTAAAGTACAATGTTAGAAAAATCAATTTTTGACGGGTAACAATGGGTTAAAGATATCACTGGACGTCTCTGCGACTTCCTGGAGTAATCAAGGTGATACCATGTTGGATACACTTTGTAGTTTGATCTATCGACAGGCCTACTACTGAATCCTTTGTTTGAATAAATAGATCTGATTTCGTCTGTTCCGACTTTAAACAAAGAGTTGGACTGTGTCGTCTGAAGGAGCGATTTAAAATCTAGTAGAGCCATGTAGTTGACATGAACAATCAATATATCCCTGTCACAATAAAACGTGGACTGGGTATTGTTCAATGATAAGCGTCATTAATTTCAAGTTGAAATCTATGGGCCGAAGTTGCGAAGGTTGTTTAACAAAAATGGTGTTTTTCACTTGTGACTGTCGGCCGAATTTATAAAAGGTGTTTAGGCTGAAGTAGCGTTTAAACATTGGTTACACAGAAACTCATGCCAGTGTAGCCGCTGCATAATCAGTGTTCTGTTTAACTTTAAACATGCATGGCCAGACTTTGGACTTGTATACGCAGTTCTGTATATGCTGAATGTTTGTGGAGAACCTGATTTCTGTAGGAGAGTATTAGGACTTAACAGGCATCTGAACCTAAAGGGCTGTGTACTCTGGCAGCATTTTTCCAACAAAAAATTCAGGCAAATAACCCTTTGATTGTTGCCTTGGGAACGTTTTCCAGAATGTTGTTCAAATGTTGCTATAATTTTGCTGGGCCACTTATATACAGGGTCTATCTTTAAAAGATGGAGTTGCTAAAGAAGGTTGGAAAAACGTTGGAGAATTGTTGCCAGTGTCCACGCAGCTGTAGTCTCAACACTCTTCGTATTGTCACCCCTAAGTTTTCGATGATGTCACAAAATCCAGTGGCCAATATTGCATCTTATTCAGCAGCAGAAACTCCAGTAATCAGCGGAGTCACGGCCATTTTCTTTTCTGTCGCCTCGTCACCCCGACACGATAAGAATCCTAATTGGTGAACTGAATGAAAAGTAATGAGTCTGCGGCTTTGTGGCCGAATTAAGTCAACCAAGTCACTCTGTTAAGGCGGCGGATTTCCATACCATGCATAAATTCCTATGCAGGTGTTGATCTGTATTAGACCGAGTCTATTATACAAGTTTGTTTCTTCGCGATTATATCGATTGGCGGAATTAATTCGTCTAAATCAGGGCAATTTTGAATTTCAGATTTCATAATTTGAATTTCATGTTTCCTCTCTAAATAAGCATTAGATGGGTATAAGAGGCTGGCTCAGATACGGTACTGACACAAGGCTTTAGCTGGTGGCTGTCTCAGTCGTCAGGATCATGTTTGATGTTCAGTAGAGATGCGAAAGCTTGTGAAAGGAAATAGGGGAATAGGATTTTACTATCCGCTAAATCAAGGGCCGATGCAGAAGGCCGATGGAGTTAGGTCCCATTTTACAGTGCCAAAATTCAAGATGACCAACATATAACCCGTGGATTATCTTTTACGTAAAAGGCAAAACTAATACATGTACGTCTACATGTAACTGTCCCATACCTTCACCAGCGGATAGCCACATACAAAGTTACGTAATAAGAGATGATTTCTGAAAACTTCTGAAAGCGGATAAAAATTCAAACTGTTCTTTACCAAAACTTTCAGGCTGAAGTGCCCTTGTGAATATAATTGCCACAGAGCGAAGCAAAAAGTTGAGAAAAATTGTGTCGCCTACTTGCTTTGAAGAAGGGTTAAAGACAAGATAAAAACACTGATTTGACGCAGAAACAACTCGCAGACATTGAGATTGAAAAGATACCTAGACAAACAATATTACTGCACATTTGAAGCAAAGAAACAACGTACAGGCGTAACAGGCTCAGGAAACTGGCGCGTAACTAACATTTGTGACGATATCAAACATGGAACGAAAGCTTAGCAAAATGGCGGAAGACACGTGACCTCTGGATAGCGAAATGGATAGACGTCCGCAGGATAATGACGTATTACAATCGGATTATCGTGTGTAACACTCGCACATAACGATGAAGGAATAAAGTTTATAATGATGGCGATTCGTGACTTCAGTTAAGTATTTTTAGTTGACATTTTGTCGGGAGAAAATTGACAACCTCGTGCCCATGCCTTTAGTACCTATACTGAAACTTCATCCATAGGTACAGTATTGGGCACATTATGTCAGAAGTTACATTGTTCGCCGCTGCCTGCTTTCTTCACTAACCATAGTATTAGGTACATTTCATGTTCCAACAACCAGTAATGTACATCAGAAATACTCAGTCAAGAACTTTTGTTGTACGTGTTTGCCAATGTCTGCGTTCTCTGCTCACGGTAAAGTTAAAATAATTCAAAATTGGTTAAAACAATTATTCAAAAATTTTCTCGTCCACCGTAGTACTAAGTTGTCTTAATACTGATCATGTTTTTTTCCTTGATGTGCCTGGTATGAAATTTTGTCATTTGATCGAGTAGTTACTCGAATAAATTTGTGCGCATTTGCTGCTGGAATGAAAAGGTCAGCTCTGTACGTGAGGGGACTGCGAAACTGCGGCTGAAAACGTTGATTGTGCACTCACTCATTTGTGTGGCTCGATATGCCGCTGGGCTTTTCGCCAAAGGAAGGCGACGGAGAGAAATAANACGTGCGAATTATGACGTCAATGATGACGTCACGTGAAGTTCCTCTATAGACACACTTCCGGTGCGAGAAATCTGTCCGCAGTCGCCGTCACTTGAGATTGTTAAAAATGCAAAAAGGCATATACTCTCTGAGAGAACTTAGGCTAATGAATGTTGTTAATTGACAGTATTATGTACATTCATATGCACTTGAAGTAAAACGACCCTAAAGAACTAAAAATCAGTTTCGGGTCAGCCAAATAGAAGTGCAATGCTCTTGTGAGTTTTTAGTGCATAACACCGGTTGTACTCGCCTTAACAGTTGAATTAACATTCATCTGATTGGCCGAGCTGGCTCTCATTTGATTGGTTAAATAATGTGCATTTGACTGATTCATTGAATTTCCATTCATCTGATTGGCTAAATTACTTGTTACATGATTGGCTGGTAACACCAACTTTGAAACACTCGATAACACCTCGTAGAGCCTTTGTTGCATTTGTTTTGTGCGATAAAAATTGCTGATAAACTACTGAAGCATCGTTTGAATACATTTGTTATTGGAATGAAAAGGAGCCGATCACACGTCAGACATTGATATTTTTGAGGAAAGAATTTTGTACAGATCGCATGCGCACGTTTGACTGCGCATGCTCTCTCAGAAATCGTCGTGATTTATCACAAGACGTCCCGCACACAAAGTGTGTATCTCTTCTCTTCAAACTCAAACACGATAAGACATACATTATGCAAATTAGATATCTTATCTCTGTGGAAACATGTGAGGGAAGCAGAGCTGCTGTCAAACAACAGGATGGCGAAGTCATCAATAATCTAGAGGGCAGAGATAAGGAAACATTGCGAAGAATGTAAGGGGGAGGTGGCTGCGGGGTGACGATTTCAATTTGGAATTCAATAACCTATGAACCGCTGTCGATGTTAAGTCCTAATGCTGGTCAAATTTGAAATTGATTCTGTCATCCAAGGTCTAGAAGCAGTTAGTGTCATTTTCTAACTACCGGTGTAAATAATATTCCAAGATGAGGTTGAATCAGATGATTTGATAACAAAGTAGCAGATCGGCTTTGTTCAATCAGGCGACAACTTTCCATGATTTTATGTTTTTAGGGTAAATGATAATTACTTAGCCATCTGCCACTCAAGAAACGTGTTATTTTGGCCAAGACGGAGAATTTTTTTTCTGCAGTTTCTTGTAAAAAAAAGAAGAAAAAATATTATTGAATCATCATTGGATTGGTTCGCCCATGTAAATTTTTATGTTCAACGATCCATCCGCTTTGCGGACACTGGTCATGCTTGAGGTTGTATATTGAGTGGTACAATGTACACCAAATCGCAGTTGTAAGGTCACAGAGGTCTGGCATTGCCGGGGTCCAGCTTCTCCTGTTGGTGATGGTCGGCTTTGCTGACAACATAGCAGGCTGTTGACGTCTTCGTATCGAAGTCGTGACACTGACACTTTATATGATAATGTTGATGGAGCTGGATCTCTGTGACCTCAACTGCAATTTTTGTGTACTACAGATCGTCATACACTTAGTAGCGATATTTCAGTTCTGGTGCACATGTCTAAATTTGGAAGAAAGCGGTGGGCGAAGCCAAAGGCTCTCAGTAACTAGCGAAAATCAATCTCACTATCAAATGAATTAAGCAAACATGACTTTTCCCGTCGATTCTACTTGGTCCCATCAAAGAAAACAGGAACCAAAGGTGGTCGCCCCGAGCCATGAACACACAAAGTGGCCAAATTATCATCAATCACTTTATCCTTAATTGGAATGACCGGATATTGCACCAAGAAAGGACCCGTTCGAATAGGTCTTCATTGATTCTTGGCCTCTTTAATCTAAATCTCCGCGGGTCGTTCACTGAAGTCGGGCAGATCCGACTGGAGTGGAGAAACATCCTATGCGGCTGCCCCGGGACGTTTGAGCGGACGTGACGTCATGTACGTATTGTCGGCTGCGAGTGACATGTGCCTAGTTTGAAATCGCCAGAAAATTGTGTCAAAGTCGTCGGGAATTTCCTTAATAAAGTGAATATACACCTCAATATCCTGGTATACAATGGACAAGTGACTTTCGAATGATTGNCAAACCGACGCTGACGGTCATTTGTTGTGGTCTCTTGAACGACAAAACCTGAGATAATTCTGATGTCTCTGCCATTGCATGACAAGTACACGACTATGTAATTTAATATCATTGTCTAAATCTTCCGACTGGAGATTTTGGAAGTTGATTAATGATTAATACAAATATTAATGACCAATGATTGTTCGGTCTAGATGCGGGTGTTCTTCGGGGAGCCTAAAAACAAAATTTGAAATTGATTTAAGCAATAACTCCCCAAGCTTTTGCGATCATCTTAAAACCTACAAAAAACATGGCACATGCAGGCTATGAATTTATTAATTGACGTTTTGTAAAGTGACATTTTGTTTGATTATCAACTAAATATATTTCATGACGATTACTTTGTCAACACTACGATATTGGGTGGTATTTATAAAAGTTAGCAAATGCTTTTAATTAAGATTTGCACAGCAGTGTCCAATGTAGATGTACTACAAAATTTAAAGTAAAGCATTTGCTAGCCTTTGTAAATATCAGCCAATGAACTCTATGATGTTCGAAAGAAAATTCGACGCTTCTTACAGGAAATATTGTCTAAAAAGTTGCTGTCTTGCCGAGTCCAATACTATACGGGATGTAACACTTTTTATTCGTGGGTTGGATGAGTTTTAAAAAACATAAAGCAGGGTTCCCACGCAGTAGGGAAATCTGGAAAAAGTAGGGAAAATTTTAAAAACTTTTCCCGGTAGGGAAAAAGTAGGGAAAATTACTTCATCACCATCAAAAGCTGGAAAAGGTAGGGAATTTTAGTGACCTGCCATTTTAAACCATTCAGAATGAGCATAACTGATGCCGTCGGCTCAATTTTGTGAAATTATTGAGTGCCAATCCAGATGGACATGGAGGACATCATCCTCCCGCACGACTAGTTAGTAACTACATCAATGACCTTCAACATGTGTGATCAGGTTTTAGAACGTTCAGACCCTAAATCTTGTGGAAAAAGCCCGCGGAAATTGGTAGGGAAAAGGTAGGGAATTTTTTGGGATGAAAAGGGTGGGAACCCTGATAAAGTTTTTTTTACCTTTTACATACTCCTTCATCAAGCTTATTAAATGTATTGTACACTGTATTTGTAAAGTAATAGGCCCTAATTAATGATGTGTTGTTTCTCGAAAAGTTCCACTTGAAAAAGACCCCGGTTGGGGTCGAAAATTCGTGAATTCTGGAGATTGACTTCTTGTTTATTATCATGTTGTTTCTCGAACACATTCTTTGATCGAAAGTGTTACATCTTTACACAACATCCAGGTTTTTAGAGGGACGTTTTAAATTACAAATTGTAGGGCAAGACGAGACAGCTTCTTTAAGTTTCTGACTACTATTCTAGAATATTTGAAGCGTACACAGCACGAATCGTATCTCAGCTCTTTTTCAATACTCGAAAATCTGACGCTTGACAAATATGGTTTGCCTCAATCATTTTTCAATACAATAGACTGGAAATTTCAACGCTTAAAGTACAATGCTAGAAAAATCAATTTTTGACGGGTAACAATGGGTTAAAGATATCACTGGACGTCTGTGCGACTTCCTGGAGTAATCAAGGTGATACCATGTTGGATACACTTTGTAGTTTGATCTATCGACAGGCCTACTACTGAATCTTTTGTTTGGATAAATAGATCTGATTTCGTCTGTTCCGACTTTAAACAAAGAGTTGGACTGTGTCGTCTGAAGGAGCGATTGAAAATCTAGTAGAGCCATGTAGTTGACATGAACAATCAATATATCCCTGTCACAATAAAACGTGGACTGGGTATTGTTCACTGATAAACGTCATTAATTTCAAGTTGAAATCTATGGGCCGAAGTTGCGAAGGTTGTTTAACAAAAATGGTGCTTTTCACTTGTGTTGGCCGAATTTATAAAAGGTGTTTAGGCTGAAGTAGCGTTTAAACATTGGTTACACAGTGGCAGGGCCAGTGTGTTAATCATAGTGCAGAAACTCATGCCAGTCTAGCCGCTGCATAATCAGTGTTCAAACGCTGTTTAACTTTAAACATGCATGGCCAGACTTTGGACTTGTACGCAGTTCTGTATGCTGAATGTTTGTGGAGAACCTGATTTCTGTGGGAGAGTATTGGGACTTAACAGGCATCTGAACCTAAAGGGCTGTGTACTCTGGCAGCATTTTTCCAACAAAAATTCAGGCAAATACCCCTTTGATTGTTGCCTAGGGAACGTTTTCCAAAATGTTGTTCAAATGTTGCTATAAATTTGTTGGGCCACGTATATACCGGGTCTATCTTTAAAAGATGGAGTTGCTGAGGAAGGTTGGAAAGACGTTGGAGAAAGTTGCCAGTGTCCACGCAGCTGTAGTCTGAACACTCTTCGTATTGTCACCCCTAAGTTTTCGATGATGTCACAAAATCCAGTGGCCAATACTCCATCTGATTCAGCAGCAGAAACTCCAGTAATCAGCGGAGTCACGGCCATTTTCTTTTCTGTCGCCTCGTCACCCCGACACGATAAGAATCCTAATTGGTGAACTGAATGAAAAGTAATGAGTCTGCGGCTTTGTGGCCGAATTAAGTCAACCAAGTCACTCTGTTAAGGCGGTGGATTTCCATACCATGCATAAATTCCTATGCAGGTGTTGATCTGTATTAGACCGAGTCTATTATACAAGTTTGTTTCTTCGCGATTATATCGATTGGCGGAATTAATTCGTCTAAATCAGGGCAATTTTGAATTTCAGATTTCATAATTTGAATTTCATGTTTCCTCTCTAAATAAGCATTAGATGGGTATAAGAGGCTGGCTCAGATACGGTACTGACACAAGGCTTAAGCTGGTGGCTGTCTCGGTCGTCAGGCTCGTGTTTGATGTTCAGTAGAGATGCCAAAGCTTGTGAAAGGAAATCAGGGAATTGGATTTTACTATCCGCTAAATCAAGGGCCGATGCTGCCGTCATTAGGATTAGGTTCCGTTTAAAATCGAAGATGACCAAAAATTCAAACCTGTGGATTATCTTTAAGCTAAATAAACGTAGGCCCTAAACCTAATACTCTCCGCCTGTGATAGGCCTACGTCTAGTGTCTGACATCTTCACCAGTCATGGATTAGCCAGATGCATATATTACGTCATGAGAGATAGCTTCTGAAAAATTCTTCAAGGATAAAAATTCAAACAACATGTATTCTTTACCAAAACCTTCAGGCTGAAGAGCCCTCGTGAATATAATTGCCACAAAAACGAAGCAAAAAGTAAGAATATATATTGTGTTGCCTGCATCAACTGCAAGATACAAAGAACTGGTTTGACGTAGGGGTCGGACCTGACAGGCATAGGCTTCATTGAAATCGAAAAGATAGCGTACGAGATAAATTATATTTACTGCACATTCGAAGCAAAGAAACAACGCACAGGCGTAGCAGGCTCAGGAAACTGGCGCGTAACTAATATTTCTGACGATATCAAACATGGAACGACGAGCTTAGCAAAATGGCGGAAGACACGTGACCTCTGGATAGCGAAATGGATAGACGTCCGCAGGATAATGACGTATTACAATCGGATTATCGTGTATAACACTCACACATAACGATGAAGGAATAAAGTTTATAATGATGGCGATTCGTGACTTCAGTTAAGTATTTTTAGTTGACATTTTGTCGGGAGAAAATTGACAACCTCGTGCCCATGCCTTTAGTTCCTATACTGAAACTTCATCCATAGGTACAGTATTGGGCACATTATGTCATGTCGGTAATTTACACTATATCAGAAGTTACGTTGTTCGCCGCTGCCTGCTTTCTTCACTAACCATAGTATTAGGTACATTTCATGTTCCAACAACCAGTAATGTACATCAGAAATACTCAGTCAAGAACTTTTGTTGTACGTGTTTGCCAATGTCTGCGTTCTCTGCTCACGGTAAAGTTAAAATAATTCAAAATTGGTTAAAACAATTATTCAAAAATTTTCTCGTCCACCGTAGTACTAAGTTGTCTTAATACTGATCATGTTTTTTTCCTCGATGTGCCTGCTATGAAATTTTGTCATTTGATCGAGTAGTTACTCGAATAAATTTGTGCGCATTTGCTGCTGGAATGAAAAGGTCAGCTCTGTACGTGAGGGGACTGCGAAACTGCGGCTGAAAACGTTGATTGTGCACTCACTCATTTGTGTGGCTCGATATGCCGCTGGGCTTTTCGCCAAAGGAAGGCGACGGAGAGAAATAACGTAATTACCAGATAAATACAGTCATAATTCTACCACGTTCTGATAAGTGGAAGAAATTAAGCATATATTGAGGTACGATATACGGTGCCTATTCCCGCTTCGTTCCGTAGACATACTTCCGGTGCGAGAAATCTATCCGCAGTCACCGTCACTTGAGATTGTTAAAAATGCAAAAAGGCATATACTCTCTGAGAGAACTTAGGCTAATGAATGTTGTTAAAGGGCCTCTAGAGGCAGATTTTTAGCAGATATTGATATGATTACTGACACAGAATTGATGGCATGAGGATCCAACTTGGGCATCATTTTTGAAGTAAAATTTCACCAATGTCAACATTTGATTCACGATTCGTGAGTTCATGGTTGCTAGCGCCACCTGTGGCATAGTAGAAGTACTGTTAGTAGCCTAATAGTGAGGTGCCTCTAGAGGCCCTTTAATTGACAGTATTATGTACATTCATATGCACTTGTACGAAGTAAAACGACTCTAAAGAACTAAAAATCACCTTTCGGGTCAGCCAAATATAAGTGCAGTGCTCGTGTGATTGTTTAGTTTGTGTTAAACCGGTTTTTAGTGCACAACACCGGTTATGCTCACATTAACAGTTGAATTAACATTCACTGATTGGCCGAGCTGGCTCTCATTTGATTGGTTAAATAATGTGCATTTGACTGATTCATTGAATTTCCATTCATCTGATTGGCTAAATTATTTGTTACATGATTGGCTGGTAACACCAACTTTGAAACACTCGATAACACCTCGTAGAGCCTTTGCTGCATTTGTTTTGTGCGATAAAAATTGCTGATAAACTAACGTAGCATCGTTTGAATACATTTGTTATTGGAATGAAAAGGAGCCGATCACACGTCAGACATTGATATTTTTGAGGAAAGAATTTTGTACGGATCGCATGCGCACGTTTGACTGCGCATGCTCTCTCAGAAACCGTCGTGATTTATCACAAGACGTCCCGCACACAAAGTGTGTATCTCTTCT
Organism: Notospermus geniculatus; assembly: GCA_002633025.1. Lineage (NCBI taxonomy): Eukaryota > Metazoa > Nemertea > Pilidiophora > Heteronemertea > Lineidae > Notospermus > Notospermus geniculatus. Next base: position 30,202 of record NMRB01002817.1, read on the forward strand.
CTTCAAACTCAAACACGATAAGACATACATTATGCAAATTAGATATCTTATCTCTGTGGAAACATGTGAGGGAAGCAGAGCTGCTGTCAAACAACAGGATGGCGAAGTCATCAATAATCTAGAGGGCAGAGATAAGGAAACATTGCGAAGAATGTAAGGGGGAGGTGGCTGCGGGGTGACGATTTCAATTTGGAATTCAATAACCTATGAACCGCTGTCGATGTTAAGCCCTAATGCTGGTCAAATATTAAATTGATTCTGTCATCCAAGGTCTAGAAGCAGTCAATGTCATTTCCTAACTACCGGTGTAACTAATATTCCAAGATGAGGTTGAAGCAGATGAGTTGATAACAAAGTAGCAGATCGGCTTTGTTCAATCAGGCGACAACTTTCCATGATTTTATGTTTTTAGGGTAAATGATAATTACTTAACCATCTGTCACTCAAGAAACGTGTTATTTTGGCCAAGACGGAGAATTTTTTTCTGTCAGTTTCTTGTAAAAAAAGAAAAAAAATATTCATTCATCATCATTGGATTGGTTCGCCCAGTAATTTTTTGTGTTCACTGATCCATCCGCTGGTTGGGACACTGGTCATGCTTGAGGTTGTATATTGAGTGGTACAATGTACACCAAATCGCAGTTGTTAGGTCACAGACGTCTGGCATTTCCGGGGTCCACCTTCTCCTGTTGGTGATGGTCGGCTTTGCTGACAACATAGCAGGCTGTTGACGTCTTCGTATCGAAGTCCTGACACTGACACTTTATATGATAATGTTGATGGAGCTAGATCTCTGTGACCTTAACTGCGATTTTGGTGTACCACAGACCATAATACTAACCATACACTTTGTAGCGATATTTCAGTTCTGGTGCACATGTCTTAATTTGGAAGAAAGCGGTGGGCGAAGCCAAAGGCTCTCAGTAACTAGCGAAAATCAATCTCACTATCAAATGAATTAAGCAAACATGACTTTTCCCGTCGATTCTACTTGGTCCCATCAAAGAAAACAGGAACCAAAGGTGGTCGCCCCGAGCCATGAACACACAAAGTGGCCAAATTATCATCAATCACTTTATCCTTAATTGGAATGACCGGATATTGCACCAAGAAAGGACCCGTTCGAATAGGTCTTCATTGATTCTTGGCCTCTTTAATCTAAATCTCCGCGGGTCGTTCACTGAAGTCGGGCAGATCCGACTGGAGTGGAGAAACATCCTATGCGGCTGCCCCGGGACGTTTGAGCGGACGTGACGTCATGTACGTATTGTCGGCTGCGAGTGACATGTGCCTAGTTTGAAATCGCCAGAAAATTGTGTCCAAGTCGTCGGGAATTTCCTTAATAAAGTGAATATACACCTCAATATCCTGGTATACAATGGACAAGTGACTTTCGAATGATTGATCATCCTGAGAACTTGCCCCTGGCCACAATAACAAAACCTGCCAATGGACACACTATAGAAAGCCATTTTCATTCGCAATCGCGGCGGTACTAACATGGCCGGGGATGGAATCGGGTTTTTCACGGGCTGTCATCGGATGACGGATGAGGCAGGGTAATGGTCAGGTTAAATTGGTTATTGTTTCGGCTCGTATCGGATCTCAATCTCGGTCTTTTCAGATCCAGCGTGGTTTTGACACTCAGTGCGCTGCAGTTTAATCCCATGCACTGGTCATGCAATTAATTAATCCATAGTTTGGTCTCTGTCACATACACTATCATTCACTGATTGCTGTGACCGAGGTAGTGACCATTGTAGACCGTGTATCAATGATGTAGCGGCCTCAGGGTGGAGATTTGCCCAGTATCTGAACAACACAAATCAGACGAAGTTAAGGGGGAGATAAGGCAGTGGTTTTAGTACGATTTCGTGAAATGAAAGTCACGCTGGCAACATACGTGTCTGTGTGTAATTTTTTCCTATCGACATTTTTTAAAAAAAGGGAAAAAAATGTCATATATTTTTTCTTGGCTACATGTCACTGAGAAATTCCAAAGACAGCCAAAGACTCGGTGAGGACTGCATAAACTCCAACCAATCACGACTCGCTGATTTAGGGGCATCACTCCTGGTCAGGGGTATCTTATATCAGCTGCACTCGGGCTCTTTACCTAAACCTAATTACTCGTAAAATTACGCGACAAAAGGTTAAATTGAGTAAAGGTACGATTTAACAAACTGTGAAATTACACGGTTACAGAGAACGGCCATTAAACTCAACACAACTTGGTCGGAAAATTACAGGAATTGGAAGATTAAATTTGTCACATTCTATAGTTTGTGGATAGAGAAATATAAGAAATAATGGTGGGTTATATTCGCGCGAAGAATGACCTGCAAAACTTGGCAGAAGGAAAACGTTTTACTGTTTAAAATCTCTAGTTAAGTAGAGGCATGGACCTACATCGTACCCCAGAGCTGAATTCGTGTATTTGATTGGCCGATGCGCATCACATTTCAGTGTCGTCATCAGTCAACTCCATCTTATTACATAATTTTTTTTGTACGATATGGAAAATTGTGCCCCTTCATGTCGGGGGACATACGGAGAGGCCACCCCTAGAAAACCATTGTTGGCCTCGTCCCAGAACACGGCCTTGGTCACCAGTGTTTTCCGGGTCACATTTCGGTGTCTCCCCTCCTCTGAAGTTTTGGTCAAAGAATAGAATGTTTTATCAGGAAATGTCATCATCATTATCAAAATGTCAATACATGCGGTCAAGTAATAAGTGTAATTTCACCTAAAGTCAAGATCGACACACGTTTGGGTGAAAACACCACGCATACGGGTTGACTTACTGGNTTTAAAAAAAGGGAAAAAAATGTCATATATTTTTTCTTGGCTACATGTCACTGAGAAATTCCAAAGACAGCCAAAGACTCGGTGAGGACTGCATAAACTCCAACCAATCACGACTCGCTGATTTAGGGGCATCACTCCTGGTCAGGGGTATCTTATATCAGCTGCACTCGGGCTCTTTACCGAAACCTAATTACTCGTAAAATTACGCGACAAAAGGTTAAATTGAGTAAAGGTACGATTTAACAAACTGTGAAATTGCACGGTTACAGAGAACGGCCATTCAAACTCAACACAACTTGGTCGGAAAATTACAGGGATTGGAAGATTAAATTTGTCACATTCTATAGTTTGTGGATAGAGAATATAAGAAGTAATGGTGGGTTATACATTCGCGTAAGAATGACCTGCAAAACTTGGCAGAAGTAAAACGTTTTACTGTTTAAAATCTCTAGTTAAGTAGAGGTCGTGTATTTGATTGGCCGATACGCATCACATTTCAGTGTCGTCATCAGTCAACTCCATCGTATTACATATTTTTTTTGTACGATATGGAAAATTGTGCCCCTTCATGTCGGGGGACATACGGAGAGGCCACCCCTAGAAAACCATTGTTGGCCTCGTCTCAGAACACGGCCTCGGTCACCAGTGTTTTCCGGGTCACATTTCGGTGTCTCCACTCCTCTAAAGTGTTGGTCAAAGAATAGAATGTTTTATCATGAAATGTCATCATTATTATCAAAATGTCAATACGTGCGGTCAAGTAATAAGTGTAATTTCACCTAAAGTCAAGATAGACACACGTTTGGGTGAAAACACCACGCATACGGGTTGACTTACTGGGAAAATCTAGAGTTGATCAAACTCAGCTGTAAAAATATCTGCATTAATGGATGAATTCATGCACTATGTATGATATGTTTTATGCAGTGCAAACAAATAAATGCAAATAACATAAAGGCCCAAATTTGTACACTTACACTACTTCAAGAGACTATAAAATTACCATACACGTGACGATTTTACCCCTTGATTTACTAGAGAAAAACATGAATTAAAAAATAATATTAATATGTTGCGAAGTTATCATTTTCTGCACCATGCACATTTTTGCTCAATGATAGAATGATGCGGTAGAGTGTACAATCGCTTATACCCGGCTGTATAAATGTAGGTGTCATGAAAAATGCTTGAGACAGAAGTGCGAAATACATGTATGTCAACATCTTCACGGACACGAAGTTCATTACCGATGTTTTTGTTAAAAAATCCATTCGGTGCGTCACCTTCATTTCAGGTGTAACAGTAAATAATGTCCCCCTGTAAAAAGTGTCCGCTTCCATTGTTCAATGACGGATTAAGGTGCATGGCTATAGAAACCAATCGCCAGAGATTAGAATGTAACGATAGGATCTTTTGTTCCTGGGACAGTTTTTCCTGGGGACATTCTTTCCTTTCACACCGGCGGGTACAGCCGTGCCATATAGCTGCAAGGGGTTCAATGCAATATTCCGCTGTGAAACTTGAGGTGAAATTTCGAAGAAACATTTCTCAAACTTTCTCGAACTCTCTAACACAGCAACTACGGTAGAATGCTGGGTTGCCGAAAATCCCGTACATGCCCATTAATTGGCGTGAAATGCGCAATCTTGATTTCAAAATATTTTGTCAGTTGCCATGGATATTGCGTCCAGTTGTAAAATCCGAACGCGCCGTGGGAACAATGGTTGACGGGCCGTAAAGACAGCACCAGAAATAATACCATGTTGGCCTGCACGGCTCTTGCCATTCCTTAATCCATTTGGGGGGTTGGTCATGACGTACCACGGCCGCTATATCAACACAGAGAAACGAGTTCATCTTCGACCAGCACGCCGCTCGGTCCTCATTGTTGATGGCCGAGTTTTACAGATTTCACGTTCTGCTCACTCCTCACCCTTGTAACTGACCCCTGTATAAAAAAAGAAGAAATGACATAAAAAAATCTAGGATGCTGATTGTTGAGTTATGGGGCGTATCCTCTCAAACTTCGCTATAAATTACACCCCGACTGCGATTGCGCGGAACTCCATTCATTCCGACGGGATATATTTCATAATGGCGTTCACTGGGTAAATTATTTCCCATTGTCTAAACACCTCGATGTTGGACACCTTCTGCCTCGCTAATCCTCACCATTCCTGTTTAAGCACGACTCCCAAACTCTTTTTGTAAAAAGATGTTTTCTTAACACGACTAATGCTTATAAATCGCATCTTAAAACACGTGCAACGGCAGAACAGCGGGCAGACGACGTCTAAAAATCATAACAATGTAATTTCACGACGATTTCTCCTCGATAGCTAGTATGTAAGTGTATAACATCATGAAATACAATGTCTGTTTTTCATCTCTTTGCACCTAAATAAATGAGTTGTGGACAAGATTTCATGAACTACAGATAAAACGAAACAATTGTAGTCATTTAATTTAAATATTCACAAAGATCAAAGGCAATAGATTTTACGACTCGTGGTGTTAACCTTCTTGCATCCATTTAACATTTTGTGGTTTAGATGACCCGATCCTATTGTAAACCGACTGATTTTGATTCAAATTTATTCCACAGTCAAAGCGACCTTGTTTTGTGTCTCTGTATACGCTTAGCGGTGAAATGATTGTTAACAAGATGAAATGACAACGACACCAATGGTTGAAGAATTGTAGAGAAACAAAAGTGTTGATGACAAAATGACTGTTGTATGATTTGAATGTCATCCGCACGCTTGCCTGATCGCGCTGATACTCTATCTAGTGCGTAATATAGGATGTTGATAAAAACCTTAATATCGGCTTACAGCTGACTCCATGGCACGTTATGAAAAAGTTCATCACATGCAAACACTGAAATGTGACACTGGCAACAGTTTTACAACATTTTAACAACATGTCTATAAATGTTGGAAAAAATGAGCAAAAGAGGGCCTTTGGAGGAAAAATGGAATTCGCAGCAGAAGGCGTGTTTTGAGTGTCTCGATCTATTTTGGCAATACCTAAAAACACCCTTCCAACCCCCAGTTTCTCTATTTTTGACATTCATCTTCAGCTATCTTGGTGAATAATAAGAATGGAGTGGTGATACTGTAGAGATGAGTTGGATTGTTGTTCTTTTCAAGATTGATTTAAAACCATTTCAGAGGACAAAAATCTACCGTAGTGAAGCGGTGACCGCAGTACCTATTTCATTTACTATTTTGTTGCGAAGTTAGGTCACTGGTCGGCAATAGGAGCAGTCAGCCGCGCGTACTGCCAAAAGATGGCAGCAAAGTTCTAGCGGACCAATACAAAGAAACTTCTTTTGATTGGTGCTCACTCAAGAACGAATGGTCCGCTATATGCATTGAATTGGGCCGTAGTGACACCTATTGGTCAACTCACTGACAGCTCCTATTCCCGAACATGACTACGGCCTTCCTGGTCGCCTAACAACAACACAAACTCCCCAGTCGTACCTGACAAGACTTCAAGTACCCGTCTCAGATTTTGTCGGAAAATACTCGGTGTTTTTCCGCAGTGGGGATTACCTTCGAACAGAACTCAACAGGAAATTTGGCCCATGTTTCCTGAAGTCAAACCTCAATCAATCATACGATCATCCTATTATAATCAGTCGTTATGTTCGACGTTATTTCTAGCTACACGGAAAATGCATTTTTGTCCCGTTTTTCGATACTGGAACGTTTGCGCACGGTGGACAAATCTGTCTTTTATTTCTAAATGAGTGAAATTTTATCTCTGAGAGCATGTGTCAAGGCACGGGGGAACGTGCCCCAGCAGTCTAATGCCTTCATCATTCGTTTGGCAAGAAAATGACTCTTGTTTCACGACCCCAACCCGTGTCGTTCCTCAGTTAGATTGCTCCGTGTTACTCATTCCGAAGTCACGGACAGTTTGTATGCGTGGTTGTCGCCGGAGCAAGCGATTTCTCAATGATGGAAAACTGATGAAACACGTAAAAAAATTAATAAAAATGATGTCTGATATTTATTATGAACACTTCCTTTCCGTCACGACCAGAGCTAAACTGATATGTTTTGCGAAAACCAATTGCTGGTCAGTGGTGACCCTGACTAAAACTAAAAGTTAATGTTCCACTCATTTGCAGTCATCGAGTACTGTAGTAGTCCAAAATGCACAGAATTTGGTAACATCCCACAATTTTCAGTTGAGCACTGTGATTTTGGTTGTATTCATTACACAATATGCTATATACATGTACAATAAGCCTTTACTGTAACAATAAACTTGAAATGTGAAGTAGGCCTATACATGTGAAAGAATGTTTGTGGCGCCTACCTTCGTGACAAGGTGATATGAATAAAGACTAGTAAATGCTTTTACTTGGATTTTGCAATACAAATGCATTAGGCAATGCTGTAGGCCTACAAATCTGAAGTAAAAGCATTTGCATGCCTTGACCCATTGGCATGATATTGGTAATGTCCCTCTGATGTTCCTTTTCCTGGCTTTCGCTATTATACAAATAGTGGATGGTAGGGAGTCCAATATGGATTTTTGTTGGATGAAGAAAAGTTATATCGGACGAGGCGAAGCCGAGTCCGATATAACTTTTCTTCATCCAACAAAAATCCATATTGGACGACCTGCCATCCACTCTTTGCTATATTATACAATCAAATGTTCTCACCGATACGAGGTTTTAGGATCCGATACGAGGATTGAGGATCCGATACGATGTGACATCCTATGATCACATGATTGGCCAAGAATGATGGAGAGATTCTCAAGTTGCCTAGCAACTATAATAGGCCTATGCCCTGATTGGCTAAAACTAGGAGGGCTGTCCGATACGAGGTGTTAGAATCCGATACGAGGATTGAGGATCCGATACGATGTGACATCCTAAGATCACATGATGCAATCTTCTGCACATGATTGGCCAAGAACATTTGAGTGCATAATATTGGTAAATCTTGGCCTACATGTACATGGCTCGGGGTAGAAAATGGGTATTGAATCATCCACCAAATTGAATGCCATGTTTGTCTTTACGACTTTTTTTCGACCCATTTACAGGTATTACTGCTATTTCTCAAAAACGCAGTTGCTCCGCGGAAGCAACATGATCATGCCCGAGGTCGGACTATGGCAGGTGAAAAAAGAGTCAAGATGCACTTGTGTGTATCAGTTGATTTTTGCCTCCTCGCCTCTATTGGCAAAATGCAGTTTGCGTGTCATCGCTAAAAAACCAACATCTAAAAGAACAATGCGAATTCGTTGAACCTTTTGAAGAAAATACGCTTTTCACAGTCCATGCCAGTTGTGAAAAAGAAAACTTGATCTGACGCCTCGCCTTTTGACTGTCATTTTTATCTAGCGCATCTCACCGTCGGTGGAGAATGGCATTTATTCGCTTTGAAAGATTCCACTCAAAAGATCATCATTGTCAGCATTGTGAGTGTCTGTCTTGTTTGTAAACATCCCCTCGAGAAAGGAACCCTGCTGGAAATAATAGATTCTGACAGAACACTGTTGTGTGTGGTGCGCGAAGGCGGAGAACGCGTGAGCGGGCCGACCTGCCCGCTGAGCTTTTCATACTGAGAGTCCACTATCATGCCCGTGGGTGCAGACAGACTGCTTGCGAAAACATCAGGGGCCGTTAGGGTACATTTAAAATACTCTTGAGACGCCTGTCTTTTGAGCTGAATTCTTTTTGTGAACAATACCGTGGCCGAAAAACCGCATGTTTTCAAATCCTGCCGTAACGTTTACGCACAAGGCGTGAGAAGCAGTCTTATTTCTTAGAATAATCAACCGGCCTCAGACACCTTTAACATCAGATAACCTTCAATATAAATTACCATTTCTCGGCAAAACTGTGAAGTCGGTGAAAAAAAGGAGCCGAAGGAATAATTGTATATGTTGAATCCAGGAATAAGGTGAGCACGTACGGTTTGGTCATACATTATACATCATGTTATGAAATTTCGCACCATTTCAGGGCGGCCAGACAGTCAATTTCATAAAAGATGTTCGAAAAAAATGGTGATGCGTGACGCGTCATCTTTGAAAGTTGATGATGCATGACGCGTCATCTGTGAAAGTTGGTGATGCGTGACGCGTCATCTTTGAAAGGTGGTGATGCATGTACATGACGCGTCATCTTTGAAAGTTGGTGGTGCATGACGCGTCATCTTTGAAAGTTGTTGATGCGTGACGCGTCATCTTTGCAAGTTGGTGATGCATGACGCGTCATCTTTGAGAGGTGGTGATGCATGACGCGTCATCTTTGAGAGGTGGTGATGCATGACACGTCATCTTTGAAAGTCGGTGATGCGTGACGCGTCATCTTTGAAAGGTGGTGATGCATGTACATGACGCGTCATCTTTGAAAGTTGGTGGTGCATGACGCGTCATCTTTGAAAGTTGTTGATGCGTGACGCGTCATCTTTGCAAGTTGGTGATGCATGACGCGTCATCTTTGAGAGGTGGTGATGCATGACGCGTCATCTTTGAGAGGTGGTGATGCATGACACGTCATCTTTGAAAGTCGGTGATGCGTGACGCGTCATCTTTGAAAGGTGGTGATGCATGTACATGACGCGTCATCTTTGAAAGTTGGTGGTGCATGACGCGTCATCTTTGAAAGTTGTTGATGCGTGACGCGTCATCTTTGCAAGTTGGTGATGCATGACGCGTCATCTTTGAGAGGTGGTGATGCATGACGCGTCATCTTTGAGAGGTGGTGATGCATGACACGTCATCTTTGAAAGTCGGTGATGCGTGACGCGTCATCTTTGAAAGGTGGTGATGCATGTACATGACGCGTCATCTTTGAAAGTTGGTGGTGCATGACGCGTCATCTTTGAAAGTTGTTGATGCGTGACGCGTCATCTTTGCAAGTTGGTGATGCATGACGCGTCATCTTTGAGAGGTGGTGATGC
>NMRB01002817.1:65152-81674 GCA_002633025.1 Notospermus geniculatus
TGGTAAAAGCATCTTGGAACGCTCTGTTGTTGCCCTAAACAGAAAAGACTTTGGTTTATAATATCTTTAATAATTCTTTTAGATCGCCGTACCGTCCATTTCATTTTCTCTTGATTGTGCAGAAAGCCCTGAAGACACCTCTCCCCTCTTTGTTCTAACATGAAACAACCGATTTAGATCAAAGGCTAATAATTAAGAATCTTCAAAAAAGAAATTACTTTACGGTTTCTAACACGGCAACTCTCACCAATTTCCGTTGGCCATTTTCATCCTATGATACATAATAAACGTTGTTCCTTGTTTTACCTCCAAACCTCTTGGCAGTGGTTCTTATACTAATAAAGCAGCCGCCCCTAGAGCTTTTTCTACCTCTACGCGCCGTACACTGAACAGACCACCGCTTACCCGTAGCAATTTTATTTTATATATTGGTCTATAATCACATTTTCAAAATTCAATTTTATATATCTTGTGGAGTTTCCCCGTCTTGTTGTTGCCTGGGATATACTTTGACATTTTGTCTCTTGTATTGTATGATAGGAGATGATGTTCATTATTGATGTCAGTTGGTTGTCGGTTGAGGGAGAAAGTGGGAAGTGTAGACGTAATTCCTAAGATAATTTCTTGAGTTCGACCAGGTCGTAAATGCTTTAAAGCTGAAATGTGGTGACTTGAGTTCGACCAGGTCGTAAATGCTTTAAAGCTGAACCGTGGTAACTTGAATGTCAGTTGGTTTTCGGTTGAGGGGAGTGGTAGACGAAATTTTGAGGATGAGTTCGACGAGTTGAAAATGCTTCATACAAGCAAAGCTGAAATGTGGCGACTTCAAAAAATGGTGCTTGTGGCCATTTTATTCAGCTGTTGTAGTAGGCTTAGGGCTTATCTCTCACACAGCAAGAAGTCGAGCGGTAGCAAATAGGTGGGTAACTATACGTCGGCCTAGAGCAAAAGTTGTAAAATCAGCATCGACATTGCCAGACAAAGTACTCGGTACTGTACATCGATGCACTTGAAGAAGGTCTATATGCATGCACTGTGGAAGTCAAATGCTGTGAATGGGCCGCTCTGCTAGCTCATGCGTCTCCATGTCATAGTTCTGACCAGGCTTGAAATTTTCTATGGCAAAGCTTTGCTCGGATCTCATCGCACTACAATAGACGTTTAATTGATAGTGGTCCCAAAACTGTCAAAATGGCGAACAGTCATTCACCGGTTGTCTTTGCCCTTGCCGACAGAGAATGGTTGTACACTGTCCCCGGGTACCGTGGCATTATCCAAAGGTTTGATTTATATAGATGGCCCTTTATTCTGTTTTCTTCTTCTATTTTCTCTCTGACCGAGTTTTGTGCGAAGTCAGTCCTGATTGTATTCGACAAGATGGGGGTATGTTTTGACAAGCACGGAAAAGGAATGTTTGCGTGGCAAAGGTTAGAGACGTTTTCTTGTTGTGAGTGTCTCCTGTGTTATGATATTTACCCGCTAGGAATCATATTTATTCATGGTTGACAGAAATATTAGCTGAATGAAAACTATATTAACCCGTTTTACTCGTACGCGATTTCAGGTGTCTTTTACCTATTTTGGTCGGGACGATGATGTCCTTGTCAGGCATGTCTGAGGGTTCGTTTCTGTATGAGCAACATTGCTTGATATCCTCCTGCACAGAATCAACATCAGTCTTGTATGGCCCCAGCTAGCCCGTGCCTCCATCAGTAGCACTTTGCTCCATTTCTCACTCTGTAGAAGCATGTCGAAAGAGCAAGTGATGAATCATTAAAAGTATCTTTTTTTCTCTCCATAAGATGGAAAGATAGTAAAAAAATGGCATCCCTTACCTATAGAAATAGGTCTACGAAAGTGTGCACTGAAATTTGGCGACTGAAAATTCGTAAGCGAGCCTTATGAATTAGCCTACTTATAGGCATGAGTAACAATAATGAGCGTAAGCACAGTTTGTTTTGTGCACACGAAGGGCTACATGTAGGCCTGCATGTCGCCCTTACATGTATGTCTGATAAGAGAAACTTGCACCCCTGTGCCCATATGCATAAACGTGGAATAAGCTTATTCCAGGTATAACTTAACTTTATAAAGTGAAGTTATACCTGGAATAAACTTATTCCACCTTTATGCATATGGGCCATGCAGTTCTCTAGGGAAAGTTAAACAGAAACTGGTGCAGCCAAAAGATTAGTTTTTGTAAAATCAAGACAAGAATAACCCTTCTTTCAAAAACCGGTATTGTAATTGGATTTTCGCTCGGTGGAGTTGGTGTGTTTCTAATTAAAACTCTTGGTGACATTACATACGTGGTTGAATGATTGATGGGCGTTTAATGGCGACTCGAGACAACCCTGACGGCTCTAATCCACGATTTAACGCCAAGGACTTGGAACAAATTTGCCTGGATTTGGAAACTTAGTTATGGTCTTGTGTGTTGTAAGTGACGTTTACCTCTTTTGCCCATCCACAATGCATTGTTAGGTCTGTCCATTGTAACGTTTTTGCTCATTTCTAGATCATCATCAGGTCAAACTATTTTTATAGTTCCAATTACATGTATTCATTGTTACTTTCCCGTCGGGTCAGTACATGTTGACTTTTTTTTACAAATCTTCAATTTCTACACAGATTGTGAGTAATTTTTCCCACATAAAAGTCAATCACACGGACATGTTTCCGTCACTGTGACAGTGATAATGGCTTCATGGCATTTTATCGCGAATTTGTGGTAGTGATATCAATGGATAAACGACATGTACTCTTACAATTATGTGAACTACAGGAACATGCTGCAAATCTAAACGTATCACACAGTTAAACATCCAATGCATGTGATCATGACTTCGAGAAGACCATCCAGTATCAGTCGGACGCTGTGTGCATGTTATAATATCGTTTCCTCGGCCGATCACGTGATAACGGAATAAGTTAGGCCTACCGATCTCAGAATTTAATCCTAACGGTAGGATTTGGAACTAATCTAATCATTCAAATGTTGGTACCGGGCGCCATCTTGAATATGGTGGCTTTCTCGAGATCTCTGCAGTGTAAACTTTCTGTATTCCTTGGTGTCTTTGTTTAGAATTAAGGAATTGATACCGAACTGGAGGTATTGGTTGTCTCGCCAAACCCGCGAGGGTGGAGCTAAAATGCAGACCTAAACCCGAGGCGCTTCGCCGAGGGTTTAGGTCGGAATGACAGCTCCACCCGAGCGGGTTTGGTGAGACGACCAATACCGACAGTGAGGTATCAATTTCTATTCTAAACCACCTTTCCATAAACCTTTCTGGCACTTAACATTCATANATATACTGGCTCCCGATCTCACTGGCAGGACTAAAAATACTGAGATCGGTAGCGCCTGTAGTCCATATCACGTGATCGGCCGAAAAGCAGCTGATGAGAAACAGGTTGACTGGTTGAAAAACCATTGATTGCTCTTTTGCTGAATGCGAGCGGCCAGTCAAAACGTTTCTTCGGCCGATCACGTGATAACGGAATAAGTTAGGTCTACCGATCTCAGAATTTAATCCTAACGGTAGGATTTGGAACTAATCTAATCATTCAAATGTAGGTACTGGGCGCCATCTTGAATATGGTGGCTTTCTCGAGATCTCTGCGATGTAAACTTTCTGTATTCCTTAGTGTCTTTGTTTTAGCATCAATCAGAAAGCGTGTCCACGTATGTTTTTATCTCTGCTGGCTTCTCCCACCCTTCAGAGAACGTTCCTGACACACATTCTAGCAGATGGAGTGAGGAGCTGTTGTCAGTAGATAGGAATGTGTGAATGCATTAGCCCACGGCTCCCCTAGGGTCCCATCCAAACCGATCCGTCCTCATTATAAGGGAATTACACGTAATTCTCAATATTTCTGAAATATGACAAATGTACAATTTATTGCTATTACGTGGGGCTTAGTCTGTTATAGGTGTCCAGTGAGTGGCGTTGCTGATAAATTTAAAGGGGGTTTCTCACTGATTGGGCGTCTTGATGGTTCCGAGGGAAGGAGCCGCTGACAAGATGATTGGCCCAGGAATAGGTAGCAGACATCTTTGGAGGGTTATTGTCAGAAACTTTATATGTCACAGTTGAACGTTCTGGCTATATCGTTGGATTTCTGCTGCTTCTGCCACTGAGCGGTGACAAATCTAACGTACCATGCTTTGTCATATAAACTTTTTCCACCTTGGCACATTCCTCTATTCATCTTCCCTGATCCTATTCTCCAAAACCACTGTAGGACCTACAGGTCCTTCACCATTTCCTTATCTTTAGCCATGAAATAGGCCACCAGACGGATCCGTATGACTTACGGCAGCTCGTGAGTATGGTTCCTGATGTGTCCCAGATTGACAAACAGGCACACAGTGGCCCTTTTCCCAACTGCCATTGCTGTGTCTGTCAGTTTCATGTTCTGGGTTGATAGCCTATCCAGATATCCAGAACATATACTTAGTATTGTCCCACATCATCATTTGTGGAGGAGGGGGGGGGGGTGTTGTACTCATGTAATGTGTTTTATTATGGCCCACTAAAATCTTAGTGTGTACTAAATACGTCTTACATTGATCATGTTCTAAATCATCTTTTTGCAATAACACAACTCGCATTATTACAGGTGTATTTATTTCTCTCTTCCAATAGTCCCATATTTGTAAATTGAAAACAGCTCATTTGTATTGTAATACGAACCAGAACAGACAATGTGCACGACACCGTCTATGCACTGAGCAGTTCGTGGGACGGGTTAGAGGTGTAGGACTTTTCCCGTGCATGCTATGTATCATGATTCGACAGTTCTATCCAAGATGAGCAAAGTTATTCCAAAATTCCAGTATGTATATTACAGGTCAAATAAAACATGTCAAGTCAAATAAAATATTTAAAGTGAGATTTTACATTGTAATTGCACTTGCTCTTTTAACGGCCAGATCTGACCAAGGAGAATTATTTTGACTCCAACTCCATACACCAGGTCGCAGTATTGTAAGGATCAGGGGCCGTATGCATAAAGCATCTCATGTGTAAAATTTTCGTTATCTTTCGTTTAGAACAATAGTTTAAGGGAAATTTTACGCTTAAGATGTTTTGTGCATACGGCCCCAGATTCTGCTAGATGGTCGATTAAGATAGAATGGGTTCTTATACATCTTGTTCTTTCGAAATTCCACGCAGGTGGTTACTCCAACCACGATCCTGCCAATTTCTGTTGTAGGCAGAGACGTGCCCTGCGCTGCATTATGATTACCGGATGTGACGTCATGTTTCAGATAGTGACGTACTGACGCACGTGGGTACGGAATATAAAAGGAAATGAAGAAACTCGAAACATATCGACATTGTTTTGAGACAAATACGTCGATATTTTGGCGACAGGAAGGAAATGGTTTCGATGGAAAACAAAAAGTAAACTGATACCGTCTGAGGGGAAGTTACAACATTGGTTTCCGTCAGCTGTCCTGTTATTCCTTGTTCAGATTCCGGGCCTTGGTGTGGTTATCGCGTGGATTCCCGTGAATTCACTTCCCATAACCGAAGGGAGTACTGTTAGGGGTTCCTTTGGCACTGGCCTGTCTGCTTCCCAAATTCACGCAAGCACACTAATCTACCCACTTCGATTGATTTGTCCTGACTCACCTTGTCTCCTCCGAAGTTCATATTTATTTTTGTAACTTCTTTTTTAGTAAATGATGCTAAAATACACATATCTACTGCTGCCCAAAGATTTACCAACTGTTCTCAACACCTGGCTGGGAAACTGAAGAAGGGCTGAGGACAAAGGCTAGTCCCAGGACACTGTTGCTGACACACTTATCTCTCTCACTCTTGACTTCAGGGCAAAATATTTTCCAAACCGACCACTCGTGTTTATTGTTTAATTCAAGTCAATTAACAATATGTACATTGAACACACACATTGTTGCTTTTTCTATACAATACAAGCCAGCTATACATGTACGAATGATACTTATTGTGCACTATGAGGGTAATTTGTAAATGATAGCGAGGACAAATTNAGATGATAAGTTTTGGTGTAATAGGTGCTACATCGTGTGGCATACGAGATGAAACATCTATCCGACTACATAAATATCATTTCTTGTAGCAGTATTGCGATGAGCAAGCCATATCAACTGTCGATACAGCAGTGTCTCAATCAATGCATATCATATTGAATGGTCAGCGAAAAGGACAATGAGACATGGAAACATCTGGTCAGTCACGTGTTTCTGTTGTGTGGAGTATCGGAGATTGACATCTTTTATGATTAGGTCTAGGTCAATTGACGAGACTGAACGTTGCCCTTGAAAGATAAATGTGGAGTTTCAATTTCAATGTATCTGGGATTGCTTGTCAATCGAAGCTTAACAATAAATGCATTTGTGTCTAAACTGTCTATGAGCAAATATAGGGCCTACATCCTACGATCTGCGACGTGCTTGGCCTGCCTTTTCCTAAGGTTGAGTCGCGGGTTACCAGTAATGGGCCTTGTGCATCAGAGAGGGAGAGTTAGCCTACCTGCATGTGCCAGACAGAAACTAATCGCATATTCAGGATGATATATTAACAATTTTACTGAAACCTTTGAAATTGTCTTCATTTCTGGTAATCCGGCACCGTAGGTCAGGATTGATAATCAGGTTCTTTGGGACAGTGTTGACAATCGTAGTCCGGGGTGGCCGCATAGAAACTCCGCTAGCGCTAGCGGAGCCCATCTGCCGATAGTGCTGTACATTTTTCCGTGCATTTAAACACCGATAGGCTGTCGAAGCACTAGCGGAGTTTCTATGCGGTCGCCCCAGATGGTCAAAGGTCCGGCGAGTTGTTGGTCATGCCCACGTCCACCTATGTAAGGTTCTGCGGAGGCCAATCAGTTGTCTTGATTCCCACTTCGAACCTGGAAAAGTAAGTCAGAATGATGTCAGTGAAGCTTTATACAACAATACCATAAAGGAATGACTTGATTCCTTTGTGACTCGACTGAAAGGTTTACTATAGTCCTAATCATGATGACTTCACCATGAGTTCTCTATTGATCTTAATTAAGTAGAACAATATACTCAAGTGTTGTCAATTGTGTGTCCTTTTCCCTCCGTCCCCGATGATCACAATGCCGAGAGCAATCTCCCCTGTGATACTTCATTCAAAAGCTTTAATACACATGATTTGCGCACGGTAGCCAAGCGAAGAATAGGAGCAGTTTGCACAATTTAGTGGTGATTACCAGCGATTTTTCGTTTTTGCGAAAAGAACAGTAATTTGTATTGAATTGGAAGCCTACAGGGGATATTAGATAGTCTGGGCTGTTTGCACGAATCCACTGTGGAAAATCTCTGTCTAATACTCGGGCTATTTTCTTGGGTAATCATATTGCTGCTTGAGTGTTTTTATCGCTATCTGAATTTGCTGCTGACAGTTGAGGGTATCGCAGCCTTGGCTGAGGCAGTCAAGGGTGTCACAGCACTTTGGTTGTGACACGAGCCAAGGGTGTCACAGCACTTTGGTTGTGACACCAGCCAAGGGTGTCACAGCACTTTGCTTTGTGACACGAGTCAAGGGAGTCACAGCACTTTGGTTGTGACACTAGCCTAGGGTGTCACACACTTTGGTTGTGACACCAGCCAAGGGTGTCACACACTTTGGTTGTGACACCAGCCAAGGGTGTCACAGCACTTTGGTTGTGACACCAGCCTAGGGTGTCACAGCACTTTGGTTGTGACACCACCTACGGGTGTCACAGCGCTTTGGTTGTGACACTAGCCAAGGGTGTCACAGCACTTTGGTTGTGACACTAGCCAAGGGTATCACAGTATTTTGCCTGTATAGTATGATCAACGACGACAACCAATAGGAGCAGTCAGCCGCGCGTATTGCCAAAAGATGGCAGCACAGTTCCAGCAGACCAATACAATAGAAACTTCTCTTGATTGGTGCTCAATCAGGAATGAATGGGTCCGCTATATGCATTGAATTGGGCCGTAGTGACATCTAGAATACAAGTCAAATCACTGACAGCTTCTATTGACTGGTACAGTCGGCGCAGCTCTTTGACTGTGACAGTTAAGGATGTGACACCATATTGTCTATGATAGTCAAGAGTATCCCAGCATAGACTGTGGAGGTTATCAGTGTCATCATTATTTGCTGTGGAAGTCAGCTGGGTGTCAGTCACCGCCAAAGCTGTTCCATAGCATATCGGCTGTGGATTTCATTGAAGGGTGTCACAATATTGTTCGGACGAGTGCACCGCCTTACAAAATCGTAACTGGTTTGGCTGTGTCACGGAGCAGAATCTTTTACTACGGCAGAGGTGGGTGTTATCATTTGGCTGTCATTCAACAAGGGTACCACCACACCTCGCTCTGGAAATGTTGGTCAGCAGGGAATTGAGGGATATGCGTCTGAAAGTAACACGGGCATTTTTGTTCCTTGCTGCAAAATTGACGTTGATGAAATTCTTCCTGTCACATCTCTCATGGAGTCGCCCATTTTAGACGTCCACCAAATACTGTATATCATCAATCCAATAGCCCTCATACCTGTGTAATTCTGTACGCCATTCCTCGAATACCGAGAGGGTGAAGAATGTACTACAATCTGAGTACAATATCTGATTCCATTTTCTCGGTGAAAGGAACCAGTACTACCGGAATCTTAAACGGGAGCATACTGTTCTTGAAACACCGGCAGTGGTTCCTTGATGGTGATAAAAAAACATCTTTTCAAAAACAACAATTTCCCAGTGCCTCATTGTATCGATACTCTGGAACCATGTCGAGCATTTCGTTGCACAAAACACTTTTTCTGTCCCTGGAAGCTCTGATCTCGAATGCATTTGGAGGATGCTATCGACCTGAAGTCGATTCCTCTACCAAACGGAACGCCGGTACTTCAATGAAAAGTGCTTGTACTTACGCCGAGAGTGTTAACTACAGAATGGAATTAAACTTAACACTCTGTCTACATGTCGCCTGTATAAAGTCCACGATGTACAGTTGGACCAAAATCGCAGTTGTAAGGTGCAGAGAAGTCTGACATTGCCAGTGTAACGTTTGTCAGTGTTTCCAACGCTCAGTGTCTCCCCTCATTGTTTGGAAAACACTGGCAAACAGATTGGCCCGTCTGTGAGTGTGGCCCCTGTTGTTCAATCGCCGCTTTTTCCGTCGTTCTTTTGTGAGGGAACACTGGCAGATGGGGAACACTGATAGATGTTACACCGGAATCCAAAGTTTCTCCTGGTGTTGATGTTCGACATTGCTGACCACACTTCGCAGGCTCTTGATATCTTCGAATCGAAGTCATGATAAACTGACGCTTTCATGATGATGTTGGAGGAGCCAGATCCCAGTGGCAAAGTCAGATTTCTGTGACCTTCCACTGCGATGTACATGTACAGTTTTCTAAGATGGTCGTCTGGCCTCTTTTGCACATGAAAAGAAAGCCAAGTGAGTGAGTAGTGGGCTACTACTTTACAGGAAGCTTTCTGAAAAGGAAACAGGCAGTAGACTATGGATAAGTGTTTCCTCGCAAATCCTGATATCTTCGAATCGAAGTCATAATAAACTGACGCTTTCATCAGGGCCGTATTTAAAGGGGGGGGGACGAGGGGGCAGTTGCCCCCCAGAGCCAACCAAAAAACGTGATTTTCATGCAGATTTTGGCAAAAAATGGCAAAAAGATGTCTTCTGCCCCCCTGGACCGAAAAGTTAAATACGACCCTGTTTCATGATGATGTTGGAGGAGCTGGATCCCAGTGGCAAAGCCAGATTTCTCGGACCTTACCACTGCTGTACATGTACAGTTTTCTAAGATGGTCGTCTGGCCTCTTTTGCAAATGAAAAGAAAGCCAAGTGAGTGAGTAGTGGGCCACTACTATACAGGAAGCTTAGTGAAAAGGAAACAGGCAGTATGATGGATAAGTGTTTCCTCGCAAATCCCGATCGATTGTTTAAATATTTTCTCTATGATAATTACATTTGTATAAGTGTCTTCACAAGGATGACAGTCTCCTGAAGTGGCCTGACTCTGCCGTGCCGATGTGTCACTATCTCTGCCGCTACAGTCCCGCACTGTGATTTCCAATGCCCAACCAGCAATAACCTCCGTAGCCGTGTACGGCGAAGATTGCATACATCTGCTTTGTTCTACTGCAATGAGAGTGGTACGTGCCCGGAATAAACGTCCCAATCTTTCATCGGTAATGCAGTGTGCTTAGCGGCTGCTTAGAGCATTGGTTTGAGCATCGCTTAACGCACATACTCATAAATCGGATGCCATATGGGCTTCTTATTTCCCCTTAGTGCCTTTCATTTTCGACTGTGTTGTCTGAAGGTGTTAGTCGGTATCTGTTGGTCTAATTCTCAGAATGATTCGGTTGTTTCTCTATTGTATGTGTATATAAGCACATTGACATATTTTACGAGGCATATTTTAAAAAATCCAAGGGTATATGACCTGTACATACATGTAAGCACCACACCAAACTACCACTTACATGACGTTTTGACGTCACGAAAGGAGCCCTGATAGCCAAGTGGTTATCACGCCCGCTTAGCAAGCGGCAGGTCCCGCGTTCGAATCCAATCTGGGTCATGTTGGGTCGATCACCCCGCCGTCGCATGGTACAGTAAGTGCCTAGTACCTTAAATCTTTGCAACTGAGGACAAGTAAAAGGCCCTGTCCAAGTGAGGAATATGAGTTGCTTGAGATGGCTCTTTCAAACTTACCAGGGCTTACGTTTTGCGGCCCTGATGGAGAAATACATTACAATGCAATACGTTTTGACGTACCACAAATTAAAAAAGCAGTGAACTACAATGTTGGAATACTTGCGATGACACGAGATGTAGCCTACGTACACGACATGTAGGCCTAATATGCATCCTACCACATGCAACTTGTTACGTGATGTCTTGGCGTGTACCCCAAGAAAGAAGCATTTACACCTTTACACATACCACTGTCTTAAAGTGCAGGATACTGCATGTGATGACACATCTGATGACACGAGGTGAAAATCACTTGTGAGATTGACAACCTACGGAATCGTCCTATTCGACGTGGATAGAATTTCACCAACTGATGACTCCGAGAAATTCTCGGCAACGTACAGTCGAGGACGAACTCGAACGTAAA
Organism: Notospermus geniculatus; assembly: GCA_002633025.1. Lineage (NCBI taxonomy): Eukaryota > Metazoa > Nemertea > Pilidiophora > Heteronemertea > Lineidae > Notospermus > Notospermus geniculatus. Next base: position 76,294 of record NMRB01002817.1, read on the forward strand.
TCTGAATGGTAAAATTTCAAATACAATGTATAAGATAATAATTGTTCTTGGATTTGTTTGAGATTGTATTTTTTTTGTAATTCTTTGACGTTTGGTCATGACTGCACAAACCAAAGATGCACGAGTGACAGCCCTGTGATCTAACAATTTTTGTTACTAAATGGGGTATCGGAAAAGGAATCATGTTTTCACGTGAATTACCTCCATATACATATGAAACACTACAGGACAACCATGCACATGCACACACATGGTATACGTATATGTGGTAGACCCCTATTCATTTTACAGGCTTTCTGTGTTGAAATTGGAACTAATGGCTTCCGGTTAACCCCAATCTAATGTTTGTCTCACGTTTAGACGATGACGTAAAATTGATGTCATTGTGTCAGAAATGTCATATTCATTAGCACCCTCTGATAAAGTCTGCCTATTTGGCTGCGAACTACATGTAGTCAATTACGGCCAGTAAAAAATGCAGGTTGCAGGTTGACCTGCAGGTAGTATATATTATTTACACTTGATTTCACCAATTGGACACTAACTCTAATCAATAAATTGCAACCTGACTTTATACCGACCGTACTAAGCCGTTGTTGATGTAACATGGACCCATGGTGTTGTGGTTCTTGCTCATTTACATAAATGTTTCCACTATACAACGTCAGCAATAGAAAGCCACTTGGTTGCATCGGTTGCAGCGCCACCTACAACCACGGACGGTCTCCTCTTACGTTGCCTTTGGCACATCAACCTTTGCCGAGCTATTCTTCCTGTCACTTTGTGTTTTTTAACAATATTGATGATCATCCTGGTGGCAATATTTGCGTGTTTTCATAGTTCTTCCTGACTTGTATACGAAATTAGATATCCCTCGCACGAAAGTAGCGAAATAATGACAATAAAATCAGTTACTTGTCATTCTTTGAAGATTGGCCTGGTCAGTGGTTAGTGTCAGCGCCCTGCCTTTAAAGCACTCGGTTCTTCGCCATTGGATGTGACACTCCATGATTATTTTATGATTACGAATCGGGAACCATTCTCTTATCTTTTTGCCTCGGGTCGTAGGTTAACAGCTTACGTGTGGCTATCGTGGAGAAGAGTCACAATGACACGACTGATACGTTTCAAATGCTCGTCTTCGTTTGCAGGATGCTGGACAACTGGCAAAGTTCGTTGATCAAAAATGAAAGATTTAGTAACGTTACTGCAGACCTAGAAAAAGTCAGTTTAATAAATAGCCATTGCAGTGTGTAAAGGGAAGCTTTAGCTCTTTAGGAAGAGAAATGTTAAAGTTTAGGGTTTATAGTCTGATATCAACAACCGTAGATGTTATCATATCCGACTTTACAAAAGTGTATTGCGGATCCTTTCAGGTCTGTGGTAGCAAATGAATGACAAACGCTCATTTTTTTCCCGAATGATTGCAATTTGCATCGCAAAATTAATGTACTACTTGAAAAATTTAATGATTATTAAATTATTGTAATACTTATTATCAAATTTAATTTGTAATAATTATTGTAATACTTGAATAATTTGATAATTTAATACATAATAATTTATTGAAAACATAAATTAATACAAATGCTTAGCTGTTTAATACGATAGCATTATGAAAATATTCATATTACACAGAATCACTGCATCATGAATAGAAATATTACTTTTAATCAGTTTTTGTGAAATTTTAATCTTCTGCTGTGCAGCAGGTGCACAGCCCTGCTTAGGGAAGTTCTACACAGATAAGAGCATTGTCAATTACACACTCAAAGTGCCAGGTGTTGTACACCGAAACACGGGATGATCACTTGAAACAAGCTCTGGAGTTGTTATTGAGTGTAAACTCCATTTGCAGTCACCGAGCAGGCACCTGTGTGTTCGTGATCTCGGTATGTCGTTCCTGAGAGCTGTCGTGAGGTCTCACCTAAGCAGCTAATTCAGCAGTTTCCTTTCCCACGTACAGGTGGTTATGAGACCTGGTTAAGGGCCCCTGCGGAATTCGTTACCAAGGGCTTTTAATTGGCGAGTTAACACAGGTATGAAGGCATGCTCCGTTTAACCGAGGATAGCCTAAAATGAATTGCTTTGACCAATTAAAATGGTTGCTGTGGTCAACTAATTTCCTCTGATATGCTGTGGAGTGTTTTTGTCATGATCTCAAATGCTCGGCATATGTAGCATGTTTTTGTGGTAACGTCAAGATTCCTTGCTGAATTCCTCAGATACTTGTAAATGAAAGCTTTTCATCATATTCGGTTACCAATTAAAATATTGGAAAGAGCGAATGCCAGTGATGATCTGTTGTATCTGCACCAATCATGGTGATGTTTTTTATTAATGCCAGTAATTCTAAGGATGGAGTTTGTAAAAGGTGTTTTCAGTGATTATGATGAAAATGCCGAGTCTTTGAATTTTTTCCCCCTCCAGGACTTTCGTCATCATGTCCCGCATCTCATTGTTTCTGGGTGTCAAAAATGTCGACTTCGCGGATATATTAAGTGTCTGTTTCCATTATTGTTACCAACAGCATCCCGCAAGCCAGAATTTTTTTACCGACATCTGGAAAGTACACCAGGATATCGTAGAGTTAAGTTGAATGTACCGTAACGCCGAGTATTAAGAATCGAGAGATGAAATACTACATGTATCATAAATTTGTCACACTGAAATTGACAATACTAAAAGTGATAATCTATTGTCGGCTTCTCTCTTCTATCTCCAGAATTCACGAATTTTCGACCCCAACCGAGGTCTTTTTCAAGTGGAACTTTACAATCTGAAACTCTAGAAAAGTCTTTTCTAGAGTTTCAGATTGTAAAGTTCCACTTGAAAAAGACCCCGGTTGGGGTCGAAAATTCGTGAATTCTGGAGATTGACTTCTTGCTTATTTTCATTTTGTGTGTCAATTTTGTGCTATTCTGTGTCTTGGCTTCTCTCTTCTATCCGTATTTATCTTTTTACGGCGGGTGCAAATTTAATGCATGTGGGGTGCATCTTACCTCACTTAGGTTTTCTGTGGATATCAGTATAAGAAAAACTGTCCCACCACAATAGGGCTGTGTTGCCCCGGCTATGGACTGCCCCGCGAAACCTGTACATCGAACATTTCCCGTCTAATACCCATGTTCTTCTATAACATCCATGACGGATTGCTTCGCAACGTGCTGAAAAGTCATTTGTGTGTGAGCCAGTCGGTTTTCCTTGAGCTCCACGAACCCGTCCATAGTTACGCGCATCTCGGTATTGACATGGGGATTTGTGTGATAGACCAACATAGCTTCGTGCCACGCCACATAGCTACAACATTACGGAGGTCTAGCCTTGTCAGTTCCATGTCAAGTATACTGGCCCAAGATATGCCGTGGATTGTGCGTGGATTAGTACACAAGGGTATGTCCATTGCACAAGGGTGATGTTTAGAAAATTCCACCGATTTTGTTTCAAGAAGACTTGACGAAAGGCATGATATTAGCTCTCAGTTCTGGTGTTTAAACAGACCTTGTGTGTGGATGTCTTCAGCAGCAATCTTGGGATGGGACTGAAGAGAGGGGTTCGGTGAAACGGTTTCATGCTTCCGTTATTGACGGCTGCTGATCGCAGTATGTTCTCTTCATATTGGTGAAGAGATTTCGTCCACGTTGAACCTCAGATAAAAGGGTTCAAGGCCGCTTAACACGTCTGAGACATGTAATGTACTGTGTATATCGTTCTTGGTTGAAGTGCATTAATGTCACCTAGAGAGGATAGAAATTAAATTGATGTCATGTGGATTATTGCCTAGACGGTACTTCTACTCTATACCCTGTTACATTACTAATCTCACGACCTTGTGTCATAAAACAAGGGGTTGATGTGTTGAATGTGACATAAAACGTACTAAGGGTTTTCATTGCATTGTGTGTTCACAGCGAATAGTCTTGTACAAGTATGTACATGTATGATAATATGCATTGTAAGACATTGCACTGAAGTTTTGACGAGTGTTCACATAATAATAGACCCTCTAGACGATTTTAGTAGCAGCACTTTTACATGTGCAGAAATGTACGTAAGAACTTTATGTGCAGAAATGTACGTAAGGACTTTATGTGCAGAAATGTACGTTTAGAAGGACTTTATGTGCAGAAATGTACGTAGGCTTTATGCGCAGAAATGTAGGCTCCCTATATTTTATGCCGTAATGTGACGTTTATAGACGATTTTTAGCAGTACTTTATGTGCAGAAATGTAGCCTACGTAGACTTCCTATGCAGAAGTGTACGTAGACTTTCTGTGCAGAAATGTACGTAGGCTTTATGTGCAGAACTGTACGTAGACTTGGATTACCTATAGTACGTTTGAGTCATCTGGAGCTCGATGGGCGTATGTCAATCAAACCCTTAGTAACCCAGACCACAATGAACTTAGGGTTTACTCTAAACGGTCCAACGCACATTGTTTTCTAACCAGCTGACCTTGGTTTGAAATTGAACATACAACTAGACCTTCATTGAAATTGAACACAGGCACAGGCATGGGATTGGCTGGAAGTATCCTGTCAATAAAACGCATGTCAATAGCCAGACTTCACCAACAATACCAAGGTCTGCCTGACAACCGAAGGTCCGCCCATCGAGCTCCAGATGACTCAAACGTACTATAGTGCCTGTGTGCACGTAAATTCAAATGTTGAAGCGAGCCATTATTCTTGATGAAAAAGTTGGCAAAGTCTCATAATGAAGAATAGTCTCGATCAGATATGGGTGTTTTTACTCTGTGCAGAGAATCTTTACTTTCGTTCAGTTTCGAACCATTTGTACAGTGTTAATTTCCAACTGCAACTTTCTCCTCTTCATGCCGACATTCGGTACTGTAGATTATCAGGTGTGAGAAATGAGTACCGGTATGTGCTTTTAGTTCAGTTCTGCTGTACAAAAGCATTAGTTGGCAATGTGTAAACCCCATGAGAAGTGATGAACATATAGAACTGCACTGCTGTGTACTAGTGCATTGGACGTGCACTTCGCCTGCACCGCGTTTCAAAATCAGTGAAAACCATTGTGTGCCGCTTCACCATTGTTCGTATTTCATGGCGATGTCTTCATTGCATTACACATCGCTTTCACAACGGCAAGAAATCCAGACAATTGCTCCCGTAACAGCAGATGAGGAAGCCTCAGGGAATAATTTCAATGTCAGACGACACATCCAGCAATTCTACAAACAAGTGGGCCTCCCTGAGAAAACATCGGACAAATTACCAGCATCATCACATACCCCTCAAGTGCTTCGTAAAGAGCGACTTTTTTCCTCGCAGTTGGATATAGGAAATAACTTGATTTAACACCATGGGAATCTCTCAGTCCTCTACAGCTATTGCTGCCACATTAGCTTAAGGC
>NMRB01002818.1:0-13394 GCA_002633025.1 Notospermus geniculatus
GGGGGGGGGGGGGGGGGGGGGGGGGTAACAATCCTCCCCCAGAAACAAATTAAGAGTCTAGCTGATCCTCTCAGATGCATTTTCTTCCCCACATCTGACACTACAATACCCTGAAAAACTCGAACTGACGAACTTAGGTTCGTTTTCCATTTATCACTAAACTGACAGTGAACATAAAGCCTTGTTTATACTTCGACGCAAGACCGTCGGCGTCGGACGCTCGATCAAATCTGGACGCCGACTTCCCGGAATTGATTCAGAGTCCAGCGTACTTCGGCGACGGCGACCCGTTAGAAATGACTCAAGTAATAACAGCCTCGCGATCGGACGCCGACCAAATCACACGACGGGGTCGGCGCCGAACGCAAGAACGCGCGTCGGTCGCCGGCGATGGCCGTGCGTCGAAGTATAAACAAGGCTTAAGTCGTCGCCGAATTTTACAAAGGCCATGGGCTGTTAAAGGGCCTCTAGAGGCAGCTTTTTTTTAGTGCATATTGATATGATTACTAACAGAGAATTGATGGCATGAGGATCCAACTTGGGAATCATTTTTAGCTCACCTGTGGTGAGCTCTTACAATGGTTGTGCGTCCGTCGTCCGTCGTCGTCGTCGTCCGTTAGCAGGGCACGTTTCGTAACCGCTGGGGCTATTGATCTGAAACTTGGTACACATATGCCCCTAGGTCATATGACCTATGACATGAAGTTTTGGTCCGATTCGATTCTTGACTTGGCCACCAGGTGGCTAAAACCAAAAACACAAAAAGTGCAATAACTCCTGAACTAATGACTGGATCGTCTCCAAATTTTTATCGTAGGTGTATCTAATGAGGATACATAACATATGTAACGGATTGTTGATTTGACCTACTTTTCAAGGTCACAGAAGTCAAAGTTCAAAATTTGCCTTTAAGTGGCACGTTTCGTAACCGCAGGTGGTATTGACCTGAAATTTGGTACATATTTACCCCTAGGTCACATGAGCTATGACACCAAGTTTCGGTCCGATTTGAGTCTTAGCTTGGCCACCAGGTGGCGGACACCAAAAACACAAAAAGTGCAATAACTCATGAACTAATGACTGGATCCTCTCCAAATTTTTATCATTGATGCTTCTAATGAGGATGCATGACAGAAGTAAGGGGTTTTTTATTTGACCGACTTTTCAAGGTCACAGAGGTCAAAGTTCATAATTTAGTCATTTGGTGGCGCATTTCGGGAACTGCTTGGGCTATTGACTTGAAACTTGGTACATACGTATACATCCCTATGTCAGGTGACCTATGACACCACTTTTCAGTCCGATTTGATTCTTCGCTTGGCCACCAGGTGGCCAAAACCAAAGCTCAAAGTCCAGTAACTCCTGAACTGTTACTGGATTGTCTCCAACTTTTTATCAGGTGCATCTAATGAGGATACATGATGACCCTGGAACATTTCGATTTAACATTTGTCATTTGTTTTTCTGGTACGTTCAGCCAGGTGAGCACCTGGTCCATGGACCATTTCATTGAAGATTTCATCAATGTCAAAATCTGATCCACAATTCATGACTTCGTGGTTACTAGCGCCACCTTTTTTGTCGCAGTACTGTTAGTAGCCCAATAGCAAGCTGCCTGTAGAGTCCCTTTAAGGAGATGATGTGCAAGATGTGCAAAACTCGGAAATGGCTGAACTAATCAGAACCAAAATCACAGGGTGGTTAACTTTTGTTGAGGGATTGAAAACTGTAGTGCAATAATTAATCTCGACTAACCCTGACTTATTGATTTAAAACAACTAGCAAGGTTGAACCGTTGACATGGCTTTCACTTAAAAGAGCTAGTATGGGCTCGGAGTGGAGGTTGGATTATTTAATTGATAGGAAGAAAGGCCAATAAGCTGTGGAAGGGCGACTTTAAAGCGAATGGCTCGCGGGGTTTGTTTACATTTTTGGTGGTACCTTCCATAGAGAGTGAATCTAGCCTCCAGGCAAAGCCGTGCTCCATGCCATATGCAACACCTGTGCAAATATGCGAATGTAAACACTGGGGACGAGGTTCCATTAAAAATTTGTTAAAATGGGTTAATGACGTTTTCGAATTCACTAGGTCAAGATGTACATTTTGTACTATTCCCATTGATTTTGAAGCGGCAGATTTTGCAGAATACGCCTCCAAAGTTTGGCTGTCTAATGCATTTCCCATTAAACTAAAATCCTTCTTTTGTCTTTTTCTCAAAATGGTGCTTGATATCGATGACCAACTGTCATGGCGCCACAACAAACCCCGCGAGCCATTCGCTTTAACGCAATAAACCAACATGACTTTTATTTTGCTTGCTCCCATTGTTGTTCCATTTTGATGAACAGCCGTTCCAGAGCCAAATGTGAGAAATATTCAGACTAAAGTAGTACAGTAGCTAGTTTATTGCAATATTAGGTACAGTTTGAGTGATATCCTGATGCTAAAATATATGTGTACTTCGATACGTTACTGATGAGAATAAATTATAAATAAATTATTTGCGTGATATGAAATCGCTGCCCTTGACAACTTGCACTTGCTTGACTGACATAGCCTATCTTCGATGATGCTTGACAAAATCTGTCCCTTTTTGTCCCCCCCCCCCCCCCTCTGTCCCTTTTTGTCCCCCCCCCCCCTCGCTAGCTACCGACCCTGACATACCCGATGCGGATTCGATTTCCTTGGCACTTCTATTTCTGCATTTTAGGATACCAGACAGTGATTCACTCGGGCCATTTAGCTGGTTATATATCCAACATGTGGTTTCTCCCAGATGCAAACATCGGCATCTTCTCGTCCACAAACGGTCCCAACCGTTTAGAGACCTCGTACGCACTGAGAACCATTCACCATTACATCTCGGATGTTCTCCTCGGCTTAGACCCATGGTTAAACAGCTCCACCGCATGCAGCTTTCCAGACCCATGGCTGTCAGACTTTCACCAGAGGTCAGCTAGAGACGACGTGAAGGATTTGATAAAGAAAAGCACCCTGAACAACACCATGAAACCACCCGCACTGGCAGACTTCGTCGGGACCTATGGTCATCTCGCATTCGGGAATATTACCATTCGCTTGAATACTCAAGAAAAAAGACCCCATTTATATCATGGCAGATACGGGCATGCCGTTTTAGAGCGAACGTCGAATCCCATGGAATTCGATATGAAATTTCTTGACGAGTTGTTGTTTATCTCCGAAGCTGACGGCTGGAAAAGGATCTTGAAAGTCTTATTTTATTCATCTGACGGACAAAAGGTGGACGTACTTTATGCTGGCTATATTGAAGGTTCCGCCGCTCAAGCATTTTTCAGGGATCTAAAATGGACAGACCATGAAAAACTAGGCATGACAAGTCGGGAATCTGGCCAGTGTTTTAACAATTGTGCTTCAACAAGTACATGCATTTCCTATCTCGCCTTGTGTTTTATTATTTTCTGGTATTTATAAAATACTGTAATCTCGTGCCGTTAGCGACCAGTATGCGCCATTTTCTGGTAGTAATATATGCACAGCCAGTCCAGCGTTTGTTAATAGGCCCGCCCCGAGAACAGCGGACCAATGCTCGTCATGTGAGGTTAAACCATGATCGAGTAAGGGTTGGTTGAGCCGCGCATGATTAGGCTCATTCATCACTCTTCCATAATACCAGTCCTATGACATGGTCGGAGGCGGTCCTTCTGGTCCCACCGAAGTTCAGGACCCATGTTCCCGAAGCCGTCGTAAGGTTAACGATGTCGTTACGCTATGCATTTTTCCAGTTTTCGAGTTTTAACGACATCGCTAACCTAGACGGCTTCGGGTCCAGGGCCCATGTTCCCGAAGCCGTCGTCAGGTTAACGATGTCGTTAAAACTGGAATGAAATGGCCAGGGCCATTGTGCTCACCTCTGTGACAGAGTATGAAGTGTGAGTAGCCTGGTGATACACTGAATGGTGAAGGATTTACGTGCCACCCCTGTTAACGACGACGGACGACGACGGACGACGGACGACACACCATGGGAGAAGCTCACCTCACAGAGGTGAGCTAAAAATGCGTAGCGTAACGACATCGTTAACCTTACGACGGCTTCGGGAACATGGGTCCTGATTCGTTGGAAGATTACACTGTGTGAACGGTATGTGGTCGCTAATGACACGAGATTACGGTATTACAAATTTCTTGTTGTATGTGTTGATATTTAGTCTTTTCAACAGTGGCAATTGGATTTCAGTCCTGATTTTGTTCATAAACCCAACGCAGAGGTATTCATTAGAAAGTGCTCCAGTGTGGTGATTCAAACACAAAATTGTTTTATTCGTACGCGATTTTACTCATGCATAACTAATCGTGTTGACTATTTTTGCAGTTGTTTAGGCAAATAGAAGGGGTGACAGCTTATTTCGTAATCACCCGTCACCCCTTCCATTTACCAGATGAACTGCGAATGCGACAAGCATCATTAGTTATGCATCAACGACTTCGCGTAGGAATAAAATAATTTTGTGTTTGAATCACCACACTGTGCTCGCTGTGAATCCACAGCGTATTGACATATAGGCTATGTATTATTGTAGTTTTCGACATCATATATATACTAGCATGAACCCGTGGCAATCGGCGATTCTGAGTTTGGCCGAGGTTGGAATGCACGGCACAGCGGGAATTGGTGCAACACGGTGTGCGGTAGGGAGAATTTAGAAAGCAATCGAACAACACCGTTAAAAAAAGTAAAATTGCTGCCAGAACAAAGTTCTCTTCACAAATTAAACCACCCGTTGCATCAGGATATGGTATCCTCTATTACCATGCCGAATTTCGAGGCAAAACAAAGCTTCTAAGTGTGACTTTATTGAGCCGACTTCCAGCATTATTATATAGATACAGTATTTTCAGACTTAAGACACCACTCCATGAATTACAATGTCCAGCCCAGTACATGAATTGAGGCGTGTGTTACTCACCAAGTTCCTACTGCCCAACCAATCAGGTCGACAGCTAATGGTAGACTATCACCAGACGCAATATGACGTTCAAACTCCGCAAAAGAAGGCCGTAAACGTCAGGTAAAGCTTGATTACGTCATACAAATGCTTTGGAAAAGTGGTGTGAAAATAGGGGTCCATATGGCCGCAGCTGGCGCTCCAAGCGGCTCCATAGCGAACCAACAGTATTTTCAGACTGACACCACTCCATGAATTACAATGTCCAGCCCAGTACATGAATTGAGGCGTGTGTTACTCACCAAGTTCCAGTCGGTCGACCAATAACTGCTCTGTGCTGGTTACATGTTAGACATGTTACTTCGCAGACATCCTTAATAGGTAACAGGCCTTTACCCTGTTACGCCTATTACTTTCAATGGTGGTGGGTTTATTGATCTGATCGTGGTTAGTCCTATGTCTAGTCTACAGTGTGACGCAGAAAACAGGATTTTCACTTTCACTATTACGAAATCAATTAGGCCTATCTAGGAAAACCATCCTCAGGATCGATTCAAAACGTGCGGGTTTCTTTCTGTAACATAGGGATAGGGTATGAACATAGGGTAGGGTATGAAATTCCTTTATTGAAAGTGACATGTACTGGTACAAGTGTGCCCTGTATAAAAGGACTGAGACTGAACCCTTCTCACTCTCCTGTCCTGTTCCTGCCGTAATGGAGAACCTACCCAAGAGAAAGCGGGCTTTCACGGTGACAGAAAAAATAAAGTACATGTACATTGACATTAGTTTATCTACACCTACTACCTTGAATATTTCAAATACTACTGAGCCAATTTTAACACGGTTTGTACCACATGAAAGTATATTTTTGCAGAACATTATAAAATTTCATACCATACTTTTCGACGGTGGAACCTCCATACACTAGAGCAGCATGAAGCCGAGAACCACGGGAAAAAAGAGAAAAGTACGGGCGCCAGCGGATGGCATGGTTTCGAAGCTGCATTACGCCCTGGACATGATGAGGCGGGACCACTTGCCGAGCCTGAAGAAGATGCCAATGAAGATGGCATGGAATTTGGAAATTTACTTGAGGGCGAAGTAGAATAAAGCCAGTGTCAGTCCAGGGCGTAATCGGGTTTCTGAACCATGGCTACATGTTAAACTAAAATCGGATCATTTAATTGCAAAGGAGCATTCAAAATAAAACATGTTAAAAACTAGTTCACAAACTTTCTTTTTTACCGCATTGATTCGTTTATTCTGAGACAACCTGCAGCCTGTGATCCTTCCCAGTTCGAAGATACACAATAGTGAGGTTCAGATCTGGTCCGACTCCGACTCCCGCTCCGACTCCGAGTTACTAAAATTCGGGTTTTTCAAGTCAGAGATAAGTTTACCTTTGAGCTTCATGCACAACCTGTTTACCATATTCATAGTAATGAGGGGGCTGACCCAGTGGAGTGGTGTCTTAAGTCTGAAAATACTGTATATATATACTCTAAATCCTCAGATTTATGGGTACACATCGGATATTCAAGCCGACGGATAGACCACGCCCCCTCAATCACACTATAAAAGGGTTACGTAGTTCTATTCAAAGGAATGGCCAATGGGCAAGTTCCGCGCACTACCACCGTGGCAGAATGACGTCTGGCCGACTTCATCAGTATGGTCAATTTCAAGGTCTCCGCGTTCGATTACGATACAATCGGTTTGCGATTGATTCGAATGACGGGTTTTGTGACTTTTACACAGAGGTCACCATAGGCCTTCTGACCCAGTGGGATCAATTTCAAATCCAGACTACGTGTTGATTTCACGACCCGGCAAGCGACAGAGCGAAGTTCCTTCACACATTCACAGAGAATCCAACCTTAGCCATTCCGGGAGCCATTCACGGTAAAGTCCTTTTGTAAAGACATGCATATGAAACAAGAGAAGGACATTGGAGCGATGTCAATGGTTTCCGATGAGAAGTTTACACTCTAGAGCTAGTTAACTGTGACCTCGACCTTTGACCTTGAGAAGTATTGCGTAACTGGAACAGGGATCCTTGATTGAACCTATAGGAGATGGTTAATACACGATTCTAATTAGTGAAATTCTGAGTAGATTTGCATTTTAGAACTGTCTGACCATGACCTTGAGCCCTGACCTTGAAGGTCATTGCGTAATCAGAAAGGTCATCCTTGATAACCTAGGTGTAGGTGAAGGTTTTAGGCTTCCACCATCAGCAGGTTCATGTTATCTGTGACGGCGGACTGTGACCTTGAGAAGTATTGCATAACTGGAACAGGCATCCTTGATTAAACTTATAGGAGATGGTTAATTCAGGCTTCCAATTAATTTTCTCCTGAAATTCTGAGCGGATTTGCACTTTAGAACTGTTTGACCTTGACCTTGACCTCTGACCTTCAAGGTCATTGCGTAATCTGAAAGGTCATCCTTGATAACCTAGGTATCAGTGGAGGTTTTAGTCTCCCACCATCACCAGGTTCCGACTTATTCCACGTTATCTGTGATGGTTGACTGTGACCTTGAACTCTGACCTTGAGAAGTATTGCGTAACTGGAACATGCATCCTTGATTAAACCTATAAGGGATGGTTAATTCAGGCTCATAATTGGTTTTCTCCTAAAATTCCGAGGAGATTTGCACTTTAGAACTGTTTGACCTTGACCTTGACCTCTAACCTTCAAGGTCATTGCGTAATTTGAAAGCTCGTCCTTGACAACCTAGGTGTAGGTGAAGGTTGTAGGCTTCTACCATCACCAGATTCTGACTTATGTCAAATTATCAAATTTGAATATCAAATCTTGCCATGATATCAGCAAATATCATGTGACTGAGCAGGTGCTAACTGAAAATTTCAGTTGCAATAACATCCGTGGATGAGCTATGATGTTGTGATAGCAGTTTCAAGTCGCTTACTGTGGCAGATCTCCCGATATGACAAAATATCAAATTTGATATATCAATATCATATGATGCTGACACCGGAGGATAAATTCGTTGATGCCAGTATCTTGCCAAGGGTCATAAACATAGGGAAGGAACTTGTTACTAGTGCTCTACCTGGCCTCGGAGACAAGTTATTCAAGAAACAAGAGTGTGACAGACAAAATCTCAACTTTTGATATATCGATTTCACCATGAACCAGGTATCGGAGACTGGAAATTTTCATTCCATCTTGTAGCTCAGGTCATGAAACCTGAGGGTAGGTCACATTTCCAGGTCTGTCGCTCTTGCAGGAACAAAGTTACAGGTGTGACAGACTGAACAGACAGACACACAGACAGACAGACAGACAGACAGACACCATGACCAAACACAATATGGTTTCCGATCTTGAGATCGGAAACCATAATAATTGGGCGGTCACTTAAGGTTTTAATGAGGTGGACACTTGTACCCATAAATCTGAGGATTTAGAGTATATCGATATATATCACGATACTTAATAAAGCGCAGTATCCAACCAATATCTTGGTCGCTCAAAGCGCTGTACAAGAGAATTATATGGAGAAAGATAGTTATTCATCAAAGGCCTGAGTGAAGAGAAAGTGTTTCAACTGCTTTTTGTAAATTTCGATGCTAGTGCAGTTACGGACCTGGTCTGGTAGCTTATTCCACAGATGAGGGGCACAAGCAGAGAACGAACGGGAGCCGAAGGACTGAAGTCTAGCTTTTGGACAATGAAGGAGGAATTTGTTTGATGAGCGGAGGGTACGTGGGGTGGAATGCAGGGTCAGTAAGTCGCACAGATACCTAGGGGCCAGATCATGAAGACACTTGTAAGTGAGAAGAAGGACTTTATATTTCACACGATACTCAATCGGAAGCCAGTGTAATGATTTCAAGATGGGGGTGATTGACGTGCGTTTTCTTGCTTTGGTGATCAAGCGAGCTGCAGTGTTTTGAACGTTTTGTAATGGATGAATGGTAGAATACGAGAGTCAAGACAGGAGGGAATTGCAGAAATCAAGACGAGATGTTACAAGGGCCTGGACATATAATCTGGTGGCATTGAATGATAAATATTTCCTAATCTTTCCAATGTTTCTAATATGGTAGTTAGTAGTCTGCACGCAGGTATTGATATGCTGCCGAAAAGAGAACTGATTATCGAACAACATTGGCCTTTGCTGTGAACATTCTGAAGAGTAATAAAGTTCGTGTTTGTGTTTAAACGTCAGTCGCATTCACTCATCAGCCTCTTTCATGGTCTTAGTTATCCAAATTGTTGATGAGTTCATCAGTTATTTTCTAAGCCTTTTCACTAAATCGAAGTACAAAGCTGGTAATTTTTGTGAAAAAAATAGTGAAATGTCTATTTTCCGGACACTTAAAGCCCCGCTCTATTGAATTTTACGATATTTTCAAAATGTTAGAAGAGTGCACCTAGAGGTCTCATGGCCTCCTTAGGTGCAGTCGTAGATGGGCCGAAGTCACCTATGGAACTGGTCATTATGGGTTACTAACCTAAGGACCTGTTCGTTTCATACCCGAAGAACGAATATTCTGGGTACAATGGACCGATTCTCTATTGTACCCATTTAACGAAACTCATGGCAAACGAGTCCAGATAGGGGACAAAATCATGGGTTTCTTGAGCTTATTAGTTTTTTCAGCGAATGGTGTGGTTTCCTGACTGCAAACTTCCTGCATCGTTCACTTCTTGGGTTGTCCCTAAATGCAGAATGGAGCATGATATCACCGTGAATGGTAGAGGCAGATGGACAAAAAAGTTATTGAGCGTAACGAAAACATGCGAAATGTGTCGATGAAATGATTTATTCAGGAAGTACTCGATACATGCAATACCGTGATCTAATCTGGTTTTCCACTCGTTCGCATGTCGCTTTTCAATCCTGTAGCTCAATATAGAAACCTAGTCTGGTTTTTACGGTTCGGATATTCGACATTTAGATTCCCCAGTGTCTAAATGTTCATCGTTATATCTTGAGTCCGATCCTCAGTTGTCATAGTATTTTGAAAGGTCCGCGAGAAATACACACTGTAGTGACAAACAAACAGATCCAAGAAATGCCGAACGTGGATTCAGAACGTCTTCCACTGCTGTCCAACTCCACCAGCCGTGGCCGTGATCAGAGAAAGCGATGTTGGGGTAAAGGTTGCCTCATGGTGGCATTATTGCTACACTCTATAAGCATGAACGATACTAATGCTAATGATACCCAGAGGTTCTTTAATCTGGACGACAAATCGACTGCTCCGCTCGTTATTATGGGATGCATTCTTCTTTACATTTTACCCGTACTTGCTGGATTATACGCCGATCTCATTGTGGGAAAGTATTGTGCCTTCTTCTTTGGACTTTGTCTGAGGACCGTAGGGTCGTTCATTGGATTCAGTGCTGTCCTAAAAATGGAAGTGGCCCCCGCTGTGGATGTAGTTACGTCAAAGGTACTTTTTGCTGTGTATTCCATCTCCGGCCTATTCCTGGCCGTCGCTATTTGTTTTACTCTGCCGCTGTTTCTCTCTTTCGTTGCACAGCAGGTTGGCCAAACCATCGAATCGGTTTCCTCGTTTGTGAACTGGGCAGTGTTTACATTCCTGACAGGTTGTCTAATCAAGTTTCTCTTTCGACAAAACTATCGTCATTCCACCGTATTATTCAGATGGTATACGTTACTACAGAACTGTCCACCATGCTGTAACCTCGGCGCTAGATGTACTCACGCTAGTTGTTTTCATACTCGGGAAACCGGGCTACCAGCAGCGGAATACGACGGAAGGGAGGGAATCGATAAAAGAATTCTTGCAGATATCCAAAGTTCACGTTAAGTGTTCATCATTTGGTAGCCGGTATGAAACGCTTCAGGAGATCCCGCAGGATGATGCTGGCACTAGGAAATTACGAAGACTCAAATTCAGAAGAGGGATTTTGACTCTACCGTTATTGTCAGCTGTAGCAGCTCTCATCATTTTATTTGTCGCGTTAGACTATTTGTCAAGTAAATTGACAGAACGATACGAAACACAACAACGAAACGTGTATGACTTGGTAAGAAACACAAAGTTCTGGGTGTATTTTCCCCTCCTACCCCTGTCAGAATGCGCACGGAAGATTGTCGGGCCTGAAATGTGCAAGAACAGTCTTGTAAATCAATTAAAAATACTAGGTTTGGGATTTGTGTTGACTTCTGCAGCCTTTCTAACAGCAGCTCCAATCGCCACTTCTATCATTTCCGGCCCAAATAAACCATCTTTATGTCGGGCCTGAAATGTGCAAGAACAGTCTTGTAAATCAATTAAAAATAGTAGGTTTGGGATTTGTGTTGACTTCTGCAGCCTTTCTAACAGCGGCTCCAATCGCCACTTCTATCATTTCGGGCTCAGGTAAACCATCTTTATTATTGTTGACTCCTCCGAACATTATCGTCGGGCTGGCGGCGTTTGCGGTGATCAGTCAGTTTTTTTCAATTATCTTCACAGTGTGTCTTCCAGGATTAACTACATTTTCATTCGCCCTCAGTGTCTGTTTAAGCCTGCTTTTTCTTCCCATTGCCGCTGCCTTTGTTCCCTCGCTGAATATTGAACATCTTGTAAAGCACATCGACAAAATTTTCTACATCCTTGCCGCAGTTACTATAACTGTCTTTGCTACTGTTTATATCCCAGTATCCGTGTTGTTTGTGAAGGCCAGTGACGCAGTAGCACGTGCAGAACAAGACATGGAGAATCAAACATCCACTGAAGATTGCACCAGGTGTCGTAGATTGTCATGCCCCCCGATATGAGATGCCCCACAACAAGACGGATTAAGGGTCAAGCGGGCACTGACAAACAGAACTAAAGCGGCCCATACTCGATCAATATTATTGCACAATATGAGGATCACAATGGGCAATATGATTGCCAATCTTTCTTCTACCCATCATGCGAAAAGCACACGACCACCCATTTGGGCCCCATATTGTTCAATAATATTGCGCCGTGTATGGGCGGCTTTAACAGAACTTCTGTTACCAGATGTCCCCTGAATAAAAGTAGCGGACATCTGATATCGGGTGCATTACATTCTGTGACACCTGTCTTCTGGAATAACACACCTTTCCTGAATCCGAGAACAGGTACATGTACTCCGTAATTCCCGAAATGCAATGAACGGTCGTTAATTTTGGTCACATTACAAAAGTGACGACCACAACGATTCCTGAATCTATCGATTGACAGTTCTTTGATAGAACGCTCTTTAAGGGCGAGCCAACGTTTTCAATTTTTGAAACGTGGCCAGGCGTTGTAAATAAAAGATGTCAAAATACCATAAAAGTACAAGATATATGACGGAAATGAAGGCACCTGCGGGGTCTATAAGTCAAAAGGAATTGAATGAGATGTATCTTGGAACGCACTATAATTAGCTAGTAAGTTGAAACAAAAGACTAGGAATCGGTACACTTTCCCACGAAATGGTACATTTTGAGGATCAAACGACAAGTGGATCATAAAGTTCGAGGTTTTTTCTATTTAGTCCACCCATTTTGACAGCAATATTTTCAACCGGTATAGAGTACTCGGCATGTGAATTCCATGCGTGCAGCCAGATTTTCCAAAACAGGGCGGCCATATTGGATTTGGATTTTACTTCCTGGTTGTCCTTTTTGTACTGAGCGTGTATGGTTTGGGCCCCATATTGTTCAATAATATTGCGCCGTGTATGGGCGGCTTTAACAGAACTTCTGTTACCAGATGTCCCCTGAACAAAAGAAGCGGACATCTGATATCGGGTGCATTACATTCTGTGACACCTGTCTTCTGGAATAACACACCTTTCCTGAATCCGAGAACAGGTACAGTACTCCGTAATTCCCGAAATGCAATGAACGGTCGTTAATTTTGGTCACATTAGAAAAGTGACGACCACAACGATTTCTGAATCTATCGATTGACAGTTCTTCGATAGAACGCTCTTTAACCCTTACGCACCCGGATTAATTTGAAATGTGTACATCGCGTGACATGAATTTCTTATGTGTTTACAAAAACACGCCACCTCCCCGAAATTGCAACCAAAACTGGCGCCAAGCCACTCATTCTGGAGGCAAGGAAATGGGCCACGATGTCATTTTTGCTTGTTCCAAAATGTCCGTGAGAGATAGCCTACAGGCCTGAGCGAAAGATGCAAGTTGTGTGAGGAAATAGTCACATTACGCCTAAGTTTTCGTCAGGTTGCCAATCTTTAAACGTCTATATCTCGAAAACCGTTGCTCATACTGAAAATTGGCCAAAATGGCGCTACTTTTTTCGCCTCTTTCTTTTGGCGCTAGTTGCGTCTTCGTAGCTGCTTCCGTTTCGGAGATGTGGCCATTTTGTCATAAGGAGTCAGATTTGCACTTTGGAGTCAGTCAATGTAGACTCCAGGACAAACGTTAAAACGCAATTGTATCGAGGTTTCTTCAAAGAGAGCAAAATCGCGTATTGGGGGGGGGGG